>NDXB01014890.1:24993-41310 GCA_002631895.1 Agapornis roseicollis | reverse complement strand
AAGGGGGGGGGGGGGGGGGGGGGGGGAAAGGGAGGAGAAGAGAGAGAACATTTTGTATTGGATTTTACCCCATTGCTATTTCATTTTTACACAGTTTGAAGTGTTTTCGCATAGTTTGAAGTGTTCACTACTAAGCTACATTATAAAACACAGGGACCGTGAGCCACTCAGTCGTATGTCCAGCCAAAACAAGGCAAGAAAACAAGCCGATTCTCCAGGGTTTCCCTGCCCCGTTCACTCAGGAACAGCCCCCACCGCGGTGAGCAACCAGAGGGAGAGCCGGCGGGACCGCCCGGCACCGCCGGCAGAGGGCGCCCCACACCGCAACCAGTACTGCCCGCCGAAGTGTGCTCAAACCCCGCCCTCTCCGCCTGGCACCCAATGGCACGGGGCCTCCCTTCCGCGTGCTCCCGAGAGCCCAATAGGCCGCCGAGCACGTGCCGCCCTGTTCCGCCAGTTTTTCTTCCCGTGTCTCTCCCGCCTCATTTCTCTCCAAGTCAATGGCAGTGAGCGCTCCTGCTAAACCAGCCAATGGTAGCGGGCGCTCCTGCTAAACCAGCCAATGGCAGCGGGCGCTCCTGCTAAACCAGCCAATGGCAGCGGGAGCTCCTGCTAAACCAGCCAATGGCAGCGGGAGCTCCTGCTAAACCAGCCAACGGCAGCGGGAGCTCCTGCTAAATTAGCCAATGGTAGCGTGCTGCCGGGCCCTTCCTCACCCTTACGGCGCCTCCCCCGCGGCTACCACGGCGCTGGGTAGCAACGATGGACGCGGAGGTGCAGCAGGTGGGCGCTGCCGGCGGGAGCCGTCCTGCCCCGGGGTCCTCCGCGGGTGTGGGGCTGCGCAGCGGCCGGGCTGGAGGGTGGGAGGGCGGCGATCCGCGGGAGGGGTGGTGCCGGCGGCGCGGTCTGCTGCCGCCCCGCGATGAAGCGTTTGCACGAGTGAACCGCGGCCGTCCCTCCTGCAGGCCCTGCTCAATTATTACTGCCGAGAAGGCTACTTCCACCATGTCCGGGCTGCGGCGGAGGAGGCGCTGGGGCGGCTGGGCAGCGATCCGGTGTTGCTTTTCTACCGAGCCTACGGCGCTCTGAGGGAAGGTAACGTGGGGCTGGGGCGGTGGTTGTTGCGTCCCGTCCTTCCCAAACTCTGGGTTTCCTCACGTTGTAAAATTCAGTCTCTTAACACGGAAAGAAACCAATGTCTTCGAGTTTGAATGTTTTCCATGCCGACAAGGTTGCCAATGTTTCATGATCCCCGCGATCACACCCCATACACACCCCGGTTTGAGCTTTTCCCTTCAATGCAGCTGTATCTAACTTTGTTGCATGCATCTGCGCAGAGGAGCTGACAGCTGATGCCTGTTGGGAGGGTCTTTGCGTACATTAAACTGTTTTGAGAAGTTTTATTTTGCTAAATCCGTATTTCAAGGATGTCACAAAATACTAAAGGTAAGTTGGGTAGGGGAAGGCTATGCAGAGGGCGGGGAGGGATTCAGAAGGTTTTGAGGTGAGGTATCTGTTTCCAAACTCCCTGACTTTTTGTTTGCTTTGCAATCACAAGTTTCTGGTTTTTCTGATACTGTCTTATCTACTGGTGTTCAAAAGTTTCACACGAGCAAGGCAAAATATCTGCCCATCTAAAGAAACAGGAGCAAGAATAGCTGCTCAATGCTGGTATAAAGCAAACAATAAAGATGATTTTCATCTTTATGTCAGTTGGCAGAACTAGCTTGTAACTCCTTTCAAGTTCTCTGCACAGAGATACTTTTTTCTTTCTTGTGTCTGTCTGAAAGACTTGCACAGGAAGTGAAAGTGGATGTGAAGGGAGTTATCAAGAAGCTGTTATCAGAAATACAGAATAAAAATACAGAGTTATGAAGAAGCTGTTATCAGAAATACAGGAGAAAAATATAGAGGGGAAAATTTAAGTGAGATTGATGTTTGATGTGGATATTCTCTATCTTGACAAATGTTATAGCCTATTCTGTGCTTGTTTCACCAGGAGACATCCAAGAGGGAATTCGACAGTTGGAGTCTATTAAAAACAAACAGGAAGTGTCGCTTTGTTCAATGATGGCTCTGATTTATGCCCATAAAAAGAGCCCTAAGCCAGGTATGCTCATAAAGACAGTACTGTGTCATGTTTTAAACAGCTCTGTGCGAAGATACAGGGGTTCTAGACTAATTCTACCGAATTCAAAAAGGTGTACTCCAGCTTTGCATTTGGCATTACTATATAGTACTAAATTGACACTTACCAAGATTGCCAACAAAAATAACAAAATGCAAACCAGCAAAGGATAAGAGTGAATGCTAAAATGAAATACTAAAAAACAAAATTAAATAATCTCTGATTTATCTACCATGATGAAAAATCTTTCATGGGAAAAAAAATAATTAATCAAGCTTCTTGTGACTGTTGTTCACTCTTGTCTGATACTGGTGCTTTGGGCAGCGTTGTGGTTTAAGCTTAGCTGGTAACTACGAACCACACAGTCACTCCCTCGCTCCCACCCTCTTCTCTCCTGCTCCCAGAGGGATGGGGAAGAGAATTGAAAGAATGTAACTCCCATGGGTTGAGATAAGAACCGTCCAGTAACTAAGGTATAACACAAAACCACTACTGCTGCCACCAATAATAATGATAAGGGAAAAGAATATAAAACTAAAAAGGGAAAAGGAAAATAAAACAATGAACACAAGTGAAGCACAATACAGTTGCTCACCACCTGCCAACTGATATGCAGCCTGACCTGAGCAGTGATCTGGGCCTTCTAGGTGACTTCCCCTAGCTTATATACTGGGCATGACATGCTACGTTATGAAATACCCTTTTGGCTAGTTTTGGTCAGGTGTCCTGTCTCTGCTTCCTCCCAGCTTCTTGTGCCCCTCCTCACTGGCAGAGCATGAGACTGAAAAATCCTTGATTGGAATAAGCATTACTTAGCAACAACTAAAAGCATTGATGTATTATCAGCACTGGTCTCAGACTGAAGTCAAAACCACAGCACTGCACCAGCTACTAGGAAGGAGAAAAAACATGCTACAGCTGAACCCAGGACAAGCAGAATTGTAATTTAAGAAGTCATTAAGGCCAAACCATTTCTTTCAAGTTACCCTGACCTTATAGATGAAGAAAAGAATTTTGTGAACACTGGTATTCCTTTCCTCAGTCTAAAAACAGAGGTTATTTTGCTAAGTTACATTCTCAAAACCACAGTTGGTTCATCAGGTAAACCAAGTTGTCATTAAACTATTGCCCTGGTATCTTCCTGACTGTGCAGGTTTATAACTGTTACTGACAATTTTGTTAAGCAGCATAGACGTGAAATAGCTCTGACTAATGACATCAGTCTTATTTGAGTCTCTGAGGATTAATACTCTAAGGCAGCAAAATTATCATGCATTTCAAGAGTCAGACATTTGATTTTAATGGCTTCTAAAAATGGATCCAAAATTAATCTGGGTAAAAGAAAGTACTTGACAGTAAGCCCCCATACCAAATGAAATTTCTGTGTGGGATTCACCTGATGTGAGAGCAACTGACAGTAACAATGAGGTTGTGAGAAAATGAGTTTTAGTTTTAAGAAACACTATATGTTTTCCAGGGATTCCAGAGCTAAATCATGTCATGTTCAGCATTTTAGGGCTGCTGTAGATTGAACTGTTTACGTATTTGGCGGATACTGGTATAAATGTGAACCTAATTGTCAAGTTTCCATTTATCTGGCAGAAGTCTCAGCTGCAGATTTGAGGTTTAACAAGTAGCAGTACTGTTGCAGAAATTACCATGTTGATGGGAATCCTCTTCTGTCTTTTACCTCTGTACCTGATTAATATTTTGGATTGCAAGGATCTGTTTTTATCAATGCACAATACAGAAAATAAGGTCTGCTTTGGAAACTTGACTTATGTGCTGCTCTCTTGTAATATTTTGAGATGCTATCAACAAAACCTGTGAATAAAACCTTTTCAGATCGTGATGCTATTCTAGAATTGGATGCAAAACTGAAGGAGCAACGTAGAACAGCAGGACAGCAGGCTCTGTACTTTGCTGGCATATTTTTGTGGCATCTTGGTCGTGAGGACAAAGCCCGTGAATATGTTGATAGAATGATAAAAGTTTCTGGTGGTGGTAAAGAGGTAACTTCTTTTTTTTTTCCTATGTAAAATAGGATCACGTATAATGTAAAGTTAGAATTTCTGCACCAATCCTATTTGGAGGTTTCCTTTAACTGTTTTGTGTTCTAATTCTTCTTAATGTCATAAATTCAATTGACAGGGCCAAGTAGACTTCCCATAATAATTCTCTTGTCTGCTAAATATTCATTTTCACTTAAGAAATGACAAGTCTGCACTGACCAATAGAAATAATACGTAGTTATGCCAATTTTGCTACTTGATACCAAGCATCATAATTTCTAGAAAAAAACACGAGTGTCATAGCCTCACTAGAGGGATGCATCTGTTTTGAATCTGAAGTCCAAAAATATCCAAAGGATTGGGTACTTAAATTTTCAGCAGTTACTAAAGGCAGAATTTGCTTGGGGTTTTACTGAATGTAATTTATTTTAAAATCAGTGTGTTGTATATAGCAATGTCTTCTGCATTTGTATATAGGCATCAAAATTCACTAGAACCTTTGAAGAGGTTTGTGAAAACTTAATGTTGGGGGTGTTTTAAAGCATGCATCAGCTTCAATTCAAGGAGAGAAAAAAAACCTTGTTTTGTCAGACATCTTTGAGGCAGAGCTGTTAAAATTGAATGCATAATTGTTCTCTTATGACACTAATATTAACACAAATGTTTCTGAATTGTTCCTCTGTGTGGTTCAGTGCATTGCTCAATTTATAATCTACAGTTTTATGGTTTATGTGATATTACATGAGTTAAAAATTTGCAACTATTCTAAATGTTAATTTCTGAATTATGTTATGAATTTGAGTAATAGGTTTTGAATTATCACTGGTTTTTAATTAAAATTCATAGTTTATTTTTAATTACTGCTTAACTTTTACTCCTGAAGAAATAATTTAGGACATTTCAAAACATTAATACGTTTATTTCTAAAAAGACTAGTGATATGCCATTTCTGTAAAACAACAGTATTTATGACTTTGCTTATTAAAGCCATAGGAGTTGGGTTTTGTTAGCTTGTTTTTGTTTTCAGAAGATTATTTGGGAATGTTGCTTAGTAGGAAATCCTTTCAGCAGAGGTGTTTAATGAATTTGAAATATGTATATGCTTTTTTTTATACAGAGGGGCATACACACATGTAAAAATATACATTGGCATTTAAATATATAGGAAAAAATATTTTTCCTTTTTCCCAAGTTTACTTATGGTGCTTATCCCTGTTCCTAGTTTGACAATATGAAGTTATATATACTTCACATTTATATACTTCACATATATATACTTCACATGGGAGGAGGTTAAGGGTACTTAGACTTTGTGGAATATGATTTGCTTAGTATATGCAATTTACTTTGATAAGATACTTTATGTACTCCTTATAGAGAAATAAAATACTTTCTTTAAAAAAGAAAAAAAAAAAAGAAAAAAAAAACCCCAAACTTGAATATATCAGTTTCAGCCAGTTCCTGTCACGTAACAAAGTCATGTCTCTGATTGTTAGCAGTTACAGAATATGGCTCTTCTGCTAACCTTTGCATTTTAAGTAAATGACTCTCTTCTTTAATTTTATGTTATAATGGAGCTAGTGATATTTTATAGTTTAATATTTTATGGCAATTATATTTTGGTTAAATAATCTAGCACTTAAGAGTAGATTTACCTAAGCTGTCATTAAATGTCTGGAACATATAAGAGAAATAAAATTCATTAGTTACAGACAATAATTCCTTCAATGAAAAGAGACATTTCAAATTCTAAAATTTCTAATTACTATAATGGTTTTTTATAATACTGTTTTACTGATTTATAATGCTGTTGGGGATTTAGGAAATGTCAGATCTTTGCTATTCCCACACAAGTTTTTCTTTTTAATCAGACAGTAACAGAAAAAAAACAGGCGCCTCTCCTTTTTCAGCACCTTGTTTGTTTCTCAGTGTTTCATATATCTTAGGAAAATATTCTGCAGCAGTGTTTGCAAAAAATACTGTGTCTTGTGCAGTCATTTCTGTGATGTATTGTTCTGTTTGCTGAGTATGTTAGTCTGTTTCTGTGCCCTTGTTTTTTGTTTTTAATCCTGTAAGTAAATATACAATTTGTTTAATTTAATGCTGTAGTAAATTACTAATATTTTAGGTTATGCTGTAAACAGGTTACAATTCAAATATATATTTAAGTACTTTAAAATAGATAACTTAAGTCCTATTTTTATTTTTAGGTTATTACTTCTTATTAATGTATCAAGTACACTTTTTACCACCTAGTTAGTGATGAATTCTAATTAATATTTTATTTGTAGGGGTTGATTTTGAAAGGATGGCTTGATCTCACCTGTGGAAAAGAAACTCACATTAAAAAAACTGTGAAATATTTTGACGAAGCACTGCAGGAAGGCAATGATGTTTTTGCACTGCTTGGTAAAGTAAGTGTGCATCATAATTTTAACACATACTCAATGTCATGTTAGTCTCCTAGACTGATTAGGGAAACGCTGAGAAAAGTTGTCCACAGATAAGCTTGTCCAAGGAGCTGGAATACACACTGGTTTAGGGAAAAAGACTAGGTCTTAGAAATAAAGTTTTAATCAATCTATAAGATTGTTTAAGCAGTATAGAACAGTTGTCACACAAATTGATCACTAGCACAATAAAAATATACTGATGCTTCTGTTTCCTGCGTTAGACAGCCCATTTCAAGTAGTTTGTAGTTTGTAAGACTTCTTACTTACTTTGTAGGTTAAGGCAAAGGGGCATGTCTGGGTAATGGTACTGGTACATCGTAATGGTACGCTATGTCTGTTACCATATACATGATTATGAATTTCTGGAGTGTTCTTGTATTATTACATTTTTGTAGTATAAAACATTGCTACAGTGAGATACTGCTGCACTAAATATAATTTCCACCTGTTAGTTTGATTTCTGAGTGTTTTGGTTTTGTTTGTTTGAGGGTTTTTTGTGGGTTTTTTTTCCTTGGAATAAAATTACCTATTAGGTGATACTTCAGGGTTCATTAGATATCAATGTGAAAAAGAAAGGTATATATTAAATACAGTCTGTCTAAATGTATACTGAGGTTATGATTTTACTTTGTACACAATCTTTTTATTCATGTATTTATATGTAAGAAATGAGGCTTCAAATCACCTGAAAATACAAAAGTATGTGTAGTCTCTTCCTTTTTTGCATGGGACACCTATTCACATTGCAGAGTTGCTGTGTGCCATGACAAAAAAGGTAGTATTTAAACAATGTAGTGTGATCATCTATGAACATTGGTTCTTTTTAATCATCATTGGACCATTTCAACTGCTTGATTTTCTTTACACATTTTCCTATTTTCTTTTTTTTTTTGTTATAGGATGTTTACCATGCACTAGGTTTTACATGTCGGGTTCAGAGTATACTAATTGTTCATATCACATACATTGTTACTTATTAATATAAAGTTTAATGTCCTAAAGTTAAATGCAGAAAAAAATAGTTCAATGAAAATGAGAAGACTAAAGTTCAGGAGAGCATGCACAATGGTATTTGGTTAACCATGTATGCTTGGCTATATGGAGACTGTTGAATTCAACTACCAGTATATCGCAAATTTAGTTACTGAAATTAGATTTTAGACAGACAGCTAGGTTGGTATAGCTTAAGCAATTAACTCTCAAACTACTACATTTGCATCATTTCTGTATCAAAAATATGAAATAAAATGGCATGCACACAGCATCAAAGCAAAACAGAGGATTTAAGCTCTTAAGTTGATTTTTATTTAAAACTGATGCTTGATACTTCTGAACTGGTTTTGTATTTGGAATACCCTGTGAATTAAAAGAAAACCCAAACAAACAAACACACACACACACCCCCAAAAAGAAAACAAAAACAAAAAACTAGTAGGACAATCTTACTCTTCAGCTATATCTCTTTTTGTTGCTTGGAAATGATTAGTTACTTGTAAATGCTGTCATTACCTTGTGTTATAGAATGCTTACCGCACACTAGGTTTTACATGTCATCTCTTGCTGTTTGATTACTGAAGTATCTCTAGTTGTGGTTGATGCTGAAGTAAAACTATTTTTAAAGATTTTTCTCTCACTAGCTCTTTTTCCCAGTTTCTGTATGAAACAACTTCTGAATCTTCTCACCTATGTGAGTAGACAGGTTTTAGATGTGACTTCTCTTCCTTCCTTTAGGCACAGTATTTTGAGGTCCGTCAGAATTTTTCAGGAGCTCTGGAAACTGTGAACCAGATAATTGCAAACTTTCCAAACTTCATTCCTGCTTTCATAAAGAAAATGAAGCTACAACTAGCCTTGCAGGACTGGGAGCAGACAGTTGAAACAGCACATAGGTTGAGTATAAAGTAGCACACTGTTATCTGTGTTCTTGCCATGTTTACACTGTAAGAACACTTTGCAACAAAAGTAGGTAGGTTTCCATTGATTTTAATTAATTTGAACTAGGTAATCAAGAAAAAAAAAGCTTAAACTAAGTTAAGTTTTGCTAGAACTCAGCCTTGCAATTCTGTGAGGATACTGTATCAGTGTGTGAAACCATTTTGGGTGGAGGAGGATGTTGTCTGAGGGATAGACATGAAGTAATAAAGCTGTGCTTTCAGTTGAGAGCTATTACTTAAAGTGACTGCAATACAAGTTATTCCCCTTTTAGGGCAAAACAGAAGATTGAGTAAAGGTTTTGTTTTGGTCTCTTTACAATTCACCTTTTGTTTGGCTTTAGACTATTGCAGAAAGATGCCCTGAATTTAGAAGCCATAAGAATGGAGGCCCTGCATTATCTGTGCAGGGAAGGAAATATATCTGAGGTGAGTCTTGTAATCAGCAGACTGAGCATAACTGAGCCTTTGTAGGGACTAGATGCCACATACACTATTTTCTTTGTCTTCTCACATACTTCATTCCTGTACAACTGCTTATCTGCAGAAGAGGTATATTCACCTATTCTGACTCAAATGGTTGCTCTAGCTTATTGCTGGGGGCAGTTCTGGAAGTCAGTGGAAACAATCTTTTGCCTCCATCTTTGTAGACAACAGGAATCAAACCAAAGAGAAATATTCTCTGGACAGTTAATTGAATCACCTTAATTTCAATCATCAAAGCAAACTTTTATTTGAATGCTTATTTGAGAAATTATTTGTTTATTATAAGCGTTCCATTAGTTTTAAGTATTTTAATTGAAATAAGGAAGTAATGAGTTTTGTAACTAAATTTTTGGAAGGGGATCGCAGTCACTTTACATCTGTCTGTAATAGGTTGCATAACCTGTGCTTTGTTTGCCCTTTTTTGATAATTACTGTGAGGTTTTTTAGCTCTAAGAATTCTCTTTAACTTTTACTTCTGCTTCCAAGATCTCTTTTCTGTACAGTGAATATATGCATGTGTTTTGTACAGATGGTGCTTGTGTCATTTTTCAGGAAATGTTAAAATGCATTGTCATGAAAAGTCGCTGTATGTTTTAAAATATGTTTTTTTAATAATTTTAAAATACAAGTTTTCCATTATGCAAAAATGCTGGTATAATTTAAGTGGAGATTTAGCAAAAAAAATGCTTGTAGTGTTCTGTAAGTTTAATTTCAAGTTATAGAGGAAAAGGTGTTTTAGGTTGTCTAACATATTTTTACTTATTGCAAAGAGCTCTCTAGTGTATTTAAAATCAAGTTTAAGTATTACCTATGCACAGTCTTGGAAAATATGGAGAAACTAGCGATTACAGACTTCAACTCAGTAAAGCCACCTAGGAATGAAAATTGCTGGACATGGTAATGTATAAACAAAAGATTTTGGGGTAAAATGTCACATGTGATTAAGACTCATGTCTAGGAAAACATTAAAAAAACTGATGAGATTTAAACATGATTCAGTATTTTTTTAAGAATTCCGGAAGAAACCTAACTGTTACTGAATAGTAAAGTATGTGACTACTTTTTAGTGAAAACTGTTCAAGTGTCCTAATCTGTTGGTTATGTTATTTCTCTTTCTCTAAGGCCTCAGCAAGACTGAGAGACCTAATTAAAGCCCTGGACAGATTAGAACCACATAATTCACAGCTCTTCTGTAAAATGGCTTTAGCTTTCAGTAGAACAGTGAGTATGCCTTTTTCTTAAGCATCATACAGCTATCTATATATTCTGGTTTTTGTTTTATTTTCTGGTAGACAGATGTTAAATGTCTATCAAAAAGTAGAATACTGCAGATATTTTAAATAGATACCCTTATGTAGCCTTTGGTAACTACATTTTTTAAGTTTTCCATTCAGTGTGAATTACCACATGTAAGCCATGTCATTCAAAACCAAGTTTTTATTGCTTGCTTTCAAATAAAAAACAAGATTCCAATGAAAATACACTCAAATGTCTACCAGCCATATTCTTAACATAGGAAAGTGACAAGGTTAATTGCATAGCCTTGAAATGGAAGGTTTCTTTAATCTTTTTATTTATCAGAACTGTTTTAAGGAGGCATTCAAAGCAACTGTAAACTATTCCTTAATGTGTGGTACTGTAGATTTATGTTGGAATCTAATGCACTTTAATGTTACAATTTTTATAGCTACTACAGATTATATTAGTTTTATACAAGATGTTATTGTCTTAACTGCTACAGCAATATTCAGTGTATTTATCTAAGTAAACCTGAAAAATTAGGAAAACTAAAGGTTTAAAGATTATTTTTACCATTAGTGTGGCCGGGACCAGGTCATCCTTCAACATACACAAACATTAGTTGAAAGAGCATTTGAGTTGGCATCTGATGATGCAGAATTTGCTACTGAACTTGGCTACCAAATGATTTTACAAGGAAAAGTGAAAGAAGCTTTAAAATGGTACAAGACTGCTATGAGACTTGATGAAACAAGTGTTCCTGCACTAACTGGTAAAGTCTTCCACTTTCTTTTGTTTTTTACTGGTCTTAAGGCATAGGCAATTCTTTTTTTTTCCTGATCAAATTTTCCTACTACTGCTGCTAGGGAAATCTAGAACTATTAGAGCAGGATCATTGGGCAGTTACTTCCTGATTCATGTTATTCAGTCTTCCGTGTAGCAGCAGTTTCTCCTCACTGGATATGTGTCTTGGTCTTCCTTTTGGAAAGTGAAACTTCTAAATTAGAACTCTCAAAGTAATGCTAAGGACAGAGATGTGGCTCTGTTTTTCTTTTCTAATTGTCTTATTTCTGTAGAGCCTTAGAATGAGAGAATTCTTTTCTAATTGTCTTATTTCTGTAAAGCCTTAGAACGAGATCCTTAGAACGAGAGAAATAAAACAAATCAAGGGCAGTTGATAGAACAAGCTTTTCATAGCTACATAGGTGTCCAAATTAGATTGAATAATCAAAACATCTGATACTGTTTGTGTGCATATTGTATTCTTTGGAAAAAAAAATAGTTTTGATGAAGTTCAGTTGCTGTCAAGACAATGGAGAGTAAATATGGCAGAGTTGCTTCACAGATTTCCCTCTTCTTCCCCACCACCCTGCTGCAGTTTTCTCCCTGACTATGGCATCGCCTTAAACAGTATAAAAAATTTAGAGGGTAGGACTGGTTTGTGGAAATGAATTCCATTAATTCTGGAAAACAAAGCATGTGCTAGACTAGGAGGCAAATCTGCAATAAAGTGTTTGAATATATTACAGGTATTATCCGTTGTCAGCTAATACAAGGACAATTAGAAGATGCAGAGCAGCAGTTGGAGTTTCTTAATGAAATTCAACAGTCCATTGGGAAATCTGGGGTAGGAGACATCTTCCTTCATTAAAAGACTTTGCTTGCAATCTGTATTTCAGTCATTTGAGCAGAACATTCTTAATGGAATACCATTAAATCCAAGCTTCAGTTTTTCTTGCTGTTTATCTAAGTTAATGTGTTGTCTAACTTTGCAACACAAGGCTGTTTGTTTATAGAGCAAAAACATTACTGCCGTCCTGCAGTGCAAGCATATCTGAAGTTTGAAATGCCAGGAAGGGAGGAGTATTAATTATCATCAGGATTTGGGGCTTGGAAGCATTTAGAGCTTCTAGCACAAATTAAAGGAATCCATTGACACAATAATCATCAGTGTAATTTACAGTGAACTTACTAAATGTCTTACAGTGTTCCTAAATGTAAAGAAGATATGGCTAACATTAGTAATTATATACTATTGTATGAGTATTGTATGAGATGCATGTATCTGGAATATGGATAATGTTTCGTTTCTTTTTTTACCTGTAGGAATTATCTTTCTTGCGTGCAGTCCTAGCAATGAAAAAACAGAAGAGACAAGAAGAAGTTATTGCCTTACTGAATGATGTTCTGGACACTCACTTTTCATCTCTGTGTGGTTTTCCTCTTGGTGTGGAATATTTTGAAAAACTAAATCCTGATTTCTTGCTAGAAATCATTAAGGAGTATCTTAGCTTTTGCCCAGCACAGGTAAGCAGCTGTAGATGACATCTGTCTGAAAATGGAAATTATTCTTGGATTTTATTTTGAGATCATGAAGCAAAAATTCAGAAAATTTTCCCTGTTAAATTGTGAATAATTTTTTTTTCTAAATACATGTGTTTAATCAAAATACCAATGAAAACGTATCTTGTGAAGTGAGCAGGTTGGAATAATGACACCTGTGGAAACCTGGAATATTTGTTTAATGCACAGTGTGTGCATTTATATTTTTTTAGTATCTCTTGATCAGGAAACTAACAGTACAGTGAACAAAGCTATCTCAATATGAACATAGGACATTCACATTAGCGATCCTATTCTTGAAATATTTTTGTCAGCTCAGGGTATTTTGTTAGTATACCTATGTTCTTTCTTCATTTCAGCTTCTTTTTTGTGTTGGTGAAATTCAGTGAAGTACTACTTGTTGTATCGTCATTGTTATTAATAATTCTAAAGAAACATATTACTTAAATGGCTAAATTTTTGTGCCTGAATTTGCTTGTGCTAGTTTTTGCAATAAATGCATGTAGAACTAAGAAATTTAATGGGGGCCTGATACTGTGAAAGCAGAAGAAACACAGTTAAAAGTTTCTTCCTGAAATAGGTGGGATCTGACTTTTGTTATCCTGTCATTAGCAGATTTCTTGTCTAACTATAGAACCTTCCTGTAAATATTCATTCATGTACAGTTTTAAAATCTAACAGGCAGACAAATAGTTTTCCATTGTTATACCACCATCTATAGTGTAATGGTAATGTTTGAAAGTCTAAAACATCACTAGCAAAGGTGATTTTATGTCACAGACGGACATAAATGTCATTCAGTGAGGTAGGGTCTTGTCTGAAGATTTGCCTGGGGTGCATTCCATAAGTACTTAGTGGCAATGATGGTGTTTAATTTATAATGAAAACTTTTATCTCCTGAACTATTGTTCATAGGAAAAAAAAAAAAACAAAACAAAAAAAAACAAACCTGTAAAAGCAAAGATAGGCTTTTCCTGAAGTTTTCTTATCTCTTCATTGCAAAACGGGGTTTGTGGTGTTAGAAAGTCAGGTGTTCAGCCAGGAGCCAAGTGGTGGAAGTTCCCAGTTTGATAGTGGATGATTGCTGCTACTCTGGGGCATCAGTCCTCTGGAAATGTGAACTGTGAAGGAAGAATCTTTAGGTTGCCTTTTCCTTTTTTATATGTAACAGTTAGCAACTAATGGAGGGAAATGAACAATGTTTCTGATAATGAGCAGCTAAAATGTGGTACATTGTACGAGCAGTTTACAGGAGAGTTGCTATTTCTGGGCTGCTGTTTTCAGTTTGTTGCTAACCACATGGCTATGTTCTGTGGTGTGGAAAGAGGGTAGGAGGGACAGGACCAGAACCTTTTCTTCTCATCATTGTGGTCATTCATTCCAACTTCTCTAGAAATTTAGTTCATGTCACCATTGTGTTGGATGAGTTGGCAGGGTATTTCAGAGTATGTCACCAAATGTTTATGAGCTGAATCCTCAGCTTATGTCAGGTCTGAAGTGTTATATTATGCTTGAAGTTCATGAGGCTCTCTTGTGTTCCTGCTTATAACAAGAAGTTGCCCCCTTAAATTTAAAATGTATTTTTATATTCCTTCACAATGACAACTTTTAGGTTTTAGGGCTGAATAAAATTAAAGTGCTTTGGCATGACTCATTTGAGTTTAAAATGAAGCTCAGACTTGAAATGAAAAACAGTCCAAAACCAGTCACTGAAGTGTTGGGTTTTGGGTTTGTTGGTGGTTTTTTTTGTTTTGTTTTGGGTTTTTTGGGTTGTTTTTTTTTTTTTGTGTGTGTGTTTTGTTTGTTGTGTGGCTGAATTTGTTTGGTTGGGTTTTTTTACTCTTAGCCTGCAAGTCCTGGGCAGTCTCCTTCACCGCTTCTCAAGCACTGTGCTTCTGTTCTTGAAACTGTGGTAAAAACTGTTCCTGGTCTACAACAAGCTGTCTTTTTAATTGCAAAAGTAAAATACTTGTCAGGTAATATTTATGTGAATGGGTAACTGTCCACCTCTTTAGTTTCTTTATTACAAAAAATTAATTTCACACTTTTAAATCATAATGGATTTTTTTCTTTCACTGCAAAGCGTTGCATTACAGCTCAGTGAAAAACATTTGTACTGCCTTTTTTTTGCGATATGTATGAGTGCATCTTAATTGTACAAACACGTAAATATGGTATTTTTAAATCTGTTGCTTCCAAAAAAAATCACTTACTGAGATGGAACAATGGGAAAGCATCTTACCTTTGATCTGCTTTTGGTTTCATTTCATAGCCACATAATACTTGGCATATGAGCTTCTTCACAAAATGCTCACATTAAAAAAATAAATGCTCTTTATTTCTGCATTTCATATAAACTGGTTTTTCACTTTCTTTTTTTTAACTTCCTAGGGGATATTGAAGCAGCCCATAGAAATCTACGTTACTGTCTTGAAAGGAATCCTTCCTATGCAGATGCACATTTACTGATGGCCCAGGTGTACTTGGCTCAAAACAATGCTAAGCTATGCTCTCAATCCTTGGAGCTTTGTCTGAGCTACAATTTTGAGGTGAGTTCGACAAAAGAATGAAACAATTTTATGCAGTCATCTGAAGTTGTATATTTTTGTATATAATAATTTTTAAACTGAACTAAACAGCCCTGAGAAGGACAACTTGGGGGTGTAGGAATTAGCTTACTTCATTACTAGTTTGCATACTCTTTGAAAATTCAGGTGTTTTCATAAGTAAATTACTGAAGTTGAAATCAGATATATTTGGGGGAAAGAAGGAACTAAGGTCACTATAAAAAAAATCATTCAAAGGGTTTGAATACTGTGCAACTCCTTATCTCGTTATATATTTTAGGTGAGAGAACATCCTGTTTATCACTTAATTAAGGCCCAAACCCAGAAGAAGATGGGAGAATTATCAGAGGCTATTAAGACCTTACAGATTGCAAAAAATTTGCCTGGAATGAGAAAATCTACAGCTTCCTCAAAAACTAAAGGGAAAAGAATTGAAATTGACACAAGTGATCGTGTGTCCATCTTCCTGGAGTTAGTAGAAGTTCATCGTTTAAATGGAGAACCGGTAAGATAACAAACTTGTTAGGATATAATACATACCTGAAAACAATTTCTTCTTCCCGTTAACAGAAATGTCTACCTTCTTATTAGTTCAGAATAGAAAAACAAGGCTTTTTTTTTTTTTTATCAGAAGATTTGCTTGGTGAAATCCAAAGATGTTAATATCTGACTTGATAGCTTGTACCTTAAATTGCACAGAGAAAAAAAGTAACCTTACTTGCAGGTGCTCAATTTTAAGTCTACAAGACCTCTTAATTTTGAGGAGGAGATGCTGTTGATGGTCATCCACTGGTATATAGATCCCTGTTTTGTCTGACTGGTATTAGCAATATTTTTTGATCATGACCTTCCTGTAGCAGCATCCTTACTCTCTTAATAAACAGTAGAACACTACATATGTGTAAGAATATGTAGTTGGAAGCAACCTCTGGAGGTCATCCTGCTCAAGCAGGAGCAAGGTGCTAAAAGCATTGTCCAGATTAATTTTGAGCATCTCCTTGTATACATGCAATGCACATGTTATTTTCTTTACTAAAACTTTCTCTGGTGGTTCATACCACATATGTTTTGTAAGAGGAAAGAGAATTAAATGTTTTAGCAAAACAAATGGGTACAAATGGATAATATGGGGATTTTTGTGGGTTTTTTTTTTTTTTT
>NDXB01014890.1:0-20442 GCA_002631895.1 Agapornis roseicollis | reverse complement strand
GGTGTTTTTATTTTTTTTTTTTTTTTTTTTTACTTAGAGAAGTAGCATCCTATTCCAAGACTATTTGAGTTGTTATCTTGAAGTGGGTTTTTTTAAAACCTATGGAATAATAGTTTATCAATCCAGAGCATAGCTTTTGTTTTTTCTTGAGTAAATATTTGACTTTTTTTAACTGATATGATTGCCTGTTTTTATGTTTCAAAATGAAGAGTGACAACTCCTTTCTATTAGATTATGCTTCATTGATATTTTTAAAATTCTCATTACTTCATCATGTGGAGCATCTCCCATATGAAGACAGGCTGGGAAAGTTGGGGCTGTTCAGCCTGGGGAAGAGAAGGCTATGTGGAGACCTCATAGCAGCCTTCCAGTATCTGAAGGGGGCCTATAAGGATGCTGGGGGAAGCTGGGGAGGGACTCTTCATTAGGGACTGTAGTAACAGGACAAGGGGTAATGGGTTCAAACTTAAACAGGAGAGGTTTAGATTGGATATAAGGAAGAAATTCTTTCCTGCTAGGGTGGTGAGGCACTGGAATGGGTTGGCCAGGGAGGTTGTGAGTGCTCCATCCCTGGCAGTGTTCAAGGCCAGGTTAGATGAAGCCTTGGAGTGACATGGTTTAGTGTGAGGTGTCCCTGCTTATGGCAGGGGGGTTGGAACTAGATGATCTTAAGGTCCCTTCCAACCCTAACTATTCTATGATTCTGTGTGTTTCAGGTAGACTTTGGGAAAATATTTGTCCTTTGTATGCAGTAAAACAGGACTTTGTAACTCCAGTTTGCCTGGAATTATACAACTTCAGCAGCTACTAAAATGTAGCTTAATTGGCAGTGATTCTGTCAAAGACAGAACGTGATAACATGGTTAGGCCATGTAAATGCATGCCTGTTATCAAAATGTGGGCTCTAGTTATTCTATTTATCTTTAATTTGGCATTACCTTTTTGGAAGCCTGAACTTGCAATTAAATAATATTTGTTTCTTTTAATATAGTATTTATTAAACATGACTCGGTTGCAAGAGCAGCGAAGAAAGAAGACTCTTGACTCCTCTCACTACATACCTAAGTAGGAAGGTTGTTGCCTTTAAAATTTATCTTTAAATAACACTCAGATTTTTATTTCTTCCTTTTAGGCGATCAGTTACTATGAGGCTGCATTGAGAAGTGGTCAACAGAATTTCCTTCGCTATGATTTGGCTGAGCTTTTAATGAAACTGAAGCAGTATGAGAAGGCAGAAAGAGTACTTCAGCAAGCTTTGGATCATGAGCCTGGTAGGAATGTTATTAATCTGCAACAAAACATGCAATTTCTATTGTTTGTGTTTTCTGCATGATTCCAAGGAGTAACCAAGTTCCATACAAACTTTTGTGTGTTTTATTTTTTTTTTTTGTGTAAAACACTGAAAGCTGTTAAGTGATAAATGAGAAACGCACTCTAAAATAAACTTCACTTAACCTTTTGAAAGTGCTTGTGCCAGGACTTTTAAAGGTGCAACATCTCTAATAGATGGAGTAAGTAAATACAATAGCAGAGCTGCACACATGCAAAGTTCTTTCTCTTCTGTGCTGACAAATGCTGCGATTCTGAATTGAGTGAAGGTGTGTCATTCCTGCTGTTAAGAGATGGTTGTTTAGGTGATAAATACTACCCAGTGTCTTTCAGAGAAAAGAGATTAAAATGGTTAAAGGTGCCTTTTAGGAACCTCTTTTACACTACTTTTATATTAGGAATATGCATTTACTAAAACTTGGGGTTTTTTTCCTTCTTTTTGTTAAAAGGCAGTTAAGAAGTTTTAAGGCAGTTAATGTGAGCTGTTGAGCTATACCCTTAATTAAGGAAATCTTTTTCCAATGGTTTGATTACACTTATTAACTTTTGTGGCTGTCTGAATACAGAAGTAGTTAGCATGATTAAATCTTATTCCTAGCCCCTTCTGTAAGTTTTTCTTATGTCACTATTTTACTGGTCTTTCATACTGTGCAGGGGAGAGTTGGTTTTCTGTCTTGTTTACTACTTATTGAAAAAATCTTCTGATTTAATGTTATATCCTTGCCTTGGTTAAGCCTTTGAGGGTCTGGCTAATTTAACAGTCTTGTTCGAGGCAGCTTGATCTTCTGGTGTGGAAAGATAAATTGGCACTAAATACATTTGTCCTATGTACTTTAAATCTTCTGTCTTACAAGGAAGCAAATAAGTATGTAAGCCAATATCCTTTTTGTACATCTTTGATATACACACATTCTCTATATGAAAAAAACCCCGTATATCTCATTGGCTGATTGGGGAAATTATTGAAGTTTAATATTTCAGGACTTTTTTGTGGGGGTTTTTTGGGGGGGCTTTTTGTTTGGTTTTTTTTTTTTTTGTTTGTTTGTTTTTTTTTAAGAAATGTTGACATATCCTTCGTTTCTGAAAGAAAAATGAAATATAGGAAAAGTACTGGAGGGAATTATCTTACATGGTTGGCTACATGGCCTAATCTGATTTAGAATAACATGTCACAGCACTTTGAAGACAGTTTGCTAATAGAGTGTAGTTCAATATGCTTGTATGTATTTATTTATTAGCTTTAAGAAAAATAAAACATGTATTTTGATGGGTTTTATGTTTTAATGTGGACCTGTGCTTAAGATCCCACTTTGTCAATTTATTAAAATGAATACAAGCCCAGGAGAGCATGTATTCTTCAAATAGTATTTTATGTGAATATATTTTAACCATTATTCAGAAGTAGATTGCTGCTTTTTTAGGAGATGCTGAAATACTCAGTTAAAAATAACTGTTTCTGTTCATGTCTATTGCAGTCTCTAGCAAAATAAAGGTAGCTTGAAGTCTGAATAGAAATTTCATCAATGTTATTCTTTTTGGGTGTACAGTAGCAGTTATTGAATCAATTTGTACATTTGTCATTTATTTTAAGGAGGATTTATTTCCTGTCCATTTAAGTCAAAGGCTTTTCTCTCATATTTCTGAGAATGACTGTATAGTTTACTTGCAATTTTTTTCATTCCTTTCAAACATTTCAATGTCTTTGGCCTTAAATCTCACTCTGTATGTTGTAATGGTTACTCTGGCAAGTAACAACACACCAAGTCAAATCACAATCCTCAGTACATAAGGTTGAGATGTGAATTTTTTACAGGCTGTTGCCTAGAGTGTGTGGAGAGCTTCATCTTTCTTTATTAGGATCATCAGTTCTTACAAGAATAATGTTTGTTTAATGTAACTCTTACAGTTAATGAATTGTCTTCTCTGGTGGAAGATGTACGTTACCACGTGCTTCTGGCAAAGATTTACAGCAAAATGGAGAAGATTGATGAAGCCATTGTTTCATTACAACAGGTAAAGGGGAAAACAAACCTATGGAAGCTTGCAATGTCTTTACTTTTATCCCAGATTCTAACCATATTTCTGTGAATGAGGAAAATTCATACATGTTAGGAATAAAGCATCACTGACTGCTGTGAAATGCAAAGAACATAAGTTGTTAGAAAGTCTGACACTTTTTGTGATCAGTGCTATCTGAATTTGATCCCAGAATGCAGGTTTTTACTGCATTTTTTTACTATGCCTGTTTTTTGTCTATGGAGCATCGCTATGGGGACAGATAGGTTACATATCTTTAGCTCTGCAGCGAACACTCACAAAACAATCTAGAACAGCTTTCAATGGCTGTCATCTTGTTTTACTGCTCTTTATTTTAAAAAGCAATAATAAGAGCTGTTCTTGTTATTTTGGTAATATCCTGGAGCTGAATATTACCACTCAGACTGAGGCTTGAAAGAACTAAGTTGGAAGCTAGAGGTAATCCATTTAGAAGATGCTTTCTCAACACAAAGGTTGGGCAAGAGGTTGGGTCAGCACATGCTTTTCCATTGTATCTCCAGTCTTACAGAAACAGTAAGCCTTGGTAGCATCTTCTGACCAGCCAGAAAATTAAATTATGTAGATTGGTTAGAATGATAATTGTACATAAGAGTTAAAATCCTACTGGAATTGCTATTTAATCTATTGTTAAAATCTTTCTTTGCTTTTCCTCATAATATACTTTCAAAGTTAATGTTTTTCCCCGCATTCTCCTACAGTAAATCTCCCCCAAAGCAGTCTATTATTCTTTACTTCTTTAGTTCTGTCAGGTTTCTCTCTATACCACACTTCAAAAACTTTGTTTTGTCTCTCTCCCCTTTTTCCTTCTGATGTTTTTGGTTAGTTTCCTCAAAACTATCCTTCCTTGTTATTTTTGAAGTCTTTTCTTGCCATATCCATTTACACAAAGCCACCTATATTTTGATTATTTCAGCAAGACCTTACTGCTTGGTTATGATATTCCCGCCTCTTAGAGTTTTTTTCCCTTAGTTTTCAGAGTGATATTAGAAGTTCCTCCCATATTTTACTTTGTGTTTTAATTCTCCTTCCCTGCTAGGCAAAAAGGTAGGGGGATGAGAAGCAGCAGAGTAATATTAGTGCTTCCTTCTTTTCAACTTGTGAACTTTTTAAATAAGCCAAACAGACCTTCTGAGATATTATTTCAATGTTAAGATAGCTGCAAAACTGCTTGAGCAGAAAGAGGAAATGCCTTGTGTGTTAACTGGTTGGAATTGCAGTTGAAATCAAAGAAAACTAGTCAGGAATAATCAGAACCATGCTTCTGCATGTCTGAGTTTTCTGTACGTAAAGCAGTTAAGTACATACACCTTTTGGGGTGTGGCTGTTGAGTTTGAGGTCTTTTATATATACCTTATCAAAAGCTTAATTTTAAGAGAAGAAAAAGAAAAAGGAAAAAGGCTTGTAACACTTCAGATGGATATTTTTGATGTAGAAATGTAGCTTGGAGACTTAAAAGAAGTTCTTAACAGGAACCCATAGAGATGATAAAATTTCTCTAAGCAGAGCTGCAGAGTTTGTATGCAAAAGCATCACTTTTCCCTTTAATAAAGAGGATTTGTTCAGTGATGTCCTAGCATTTTTTGTGATTACAATTCTTCTAGAAGTTATGAATTGGAACATAATCATTTGGATTGAGCAAAAGGTTAATTATATATAATGCAAGGAACAAAAAATATGGAAACAATTTAGACCAATAAAAATGTGTCATCCTTATTCAATTGAATGTATTTGACCTAAATATTCCTTAGATGGAATATTAAATAAGTTTGTTCATAACTCTTTTTTGATTCAAGCGCACAAGGGGCAAACTGGATCCTTTCCTAGCTTTTTGCTTTAATGTCCTGTTCATTACATTTCACAAAAACTGTATCTATGATTATCTCAAAATTATGTTCTCTAAATCTACCCTTTAGAGTGTACATTACTGGATCAGTGTACAGTTGTCATAAAGAGTATTTTCTAAAAAGTGTACTGGGATTCCATCTTGGAAGTGTTGAAGAGTGTGCTGCTTTTCAGCATGTTTTTAATGTGTGTTTTGGAGAAGCAAGGCAGTTTGAGACTGTTTATTGAGGGAGAGATTGGGGTGGTGTGTACTTTGCTTGTTTTCATTGATATCTCTTACAGCAGAGACAACTTTACCCACTTCAGTTTTTTTTGGGAGGGGGTGTTCATCTACAGAATACATAGTGTGCTTGTAGAACCTTTTAAGAATTTAATAAAATCACTTTAAATGACATTATATAAAATTAATTCCTTTGAAAAATTTTGATGGTTCACTCCTTTCCCCACACCAGGCTCGGGAATTACAAGCCAGAGTGCTTAAACGGGCTCAGATAGAACAGCTGGATGCAGTTCCTGCACAGAAAAAGTTAGTGGCTGAAATTTGTGCTGAGATTGCAAAACATTCCACAGCCCAGCGAAACTATGAAAAAGCAATTAAATTTTACAAAGAAGCTCTTGTTCATTGTGACACTGATAACAAGGTCAGTTCTCCCTGTGACTATTTTGCATTGTTTTCCCATTCAGTTATGATATCTATCAATACATTTTTCTAATTATCCACAGTGGAGAAGTATATTTGGAATTATTTTTTCTTTATGATATACATACATCTTTCTCCCCTGCATTGCTTGTTATGATAAACTAATTGTATGTTCTGCCAATTTCTGTCTCTTTTACAAACTCCTGATTCAAGTGGTAGTCTGTATGCACTCTGAGTTGTCCATTAGAACGTATGTTGGGCTTATCTTCATGTACCAGTTGAGGACATGTGGACATGCCTAGTGTTAATGAGAGACTGTTTCAGTGTTGCTCATTGTCTTTCCTCTGGAATGAGGTATTAGTGATTATGGTCAGTTGAGACAATTTGTCTCTTGTTTATCTGTTTTACAAGCTTTAGACTTATCTGGATTTGGTAGGATTCCCTTTTTAGTCACAAAATGTTTACTGGGGTTTTTTTAGGTGAAAGTAGATTTATTAATATATTTTTCATCAAATTTCCATGGTTTTCTAACATAAGTCTGTATATTTAGGTGTATGTGAAGACTTCTGATTTCGCGGCTTCTTATTGCATAGCTTTCAGATTCACCAGCTGCTAAATTATTGGCATATCACCTGGTTTTAATACTTGGACTCATGTGTTGTAGCTCTAGGAAGGACTTAGATTCTTGAAATCACAACTTCAGCATCTTTGAGGCTTTCCTCAAGGCAACTTGTGAGAATGAGGAAGAAATAGAAAATAAATAGGGACAAGAATAAAAATATCCTTAAAGATTTCAAAGAAAGGTGACTTCCCTTTCTACCATTAAAAAGTGAGGAAACTGCCTGTCGTACAGGTCATGCATGGCTTCTGCTTTATGCCATCCCACTAATTCAGTAACAAAGCTATAATCTACTTTTTTCTTTCACATCAGTACTGCAATACCAGTATAGCACTTCCTTTCTTTCTTGCTAAAATCATACTATTGAGAGATTCCCATTGTTACAAGATATGCTGTGCACTGACATTTGCACTGAATATCTGCTAGATGCCATTAGTGGCAATTTTGGCTTTAATTCTGCTTTGCTAGCAACACAGAATACAATGACATCTCATTAAATCTAGGACTGAATTTCTGATTAAAAACTTGTTCCCTGCTTAGAGTATTGGAAGCAAAATGCTTTTGGTTGACCAAAACCTGTTTAAATTATAGAATCAGAGAATGGTTTGGGTTGGAAAGGAGCTTAAGATCATTCAGTTTACTTTCTTTAAAATTACATATGGAAGTATTGGAAATTCCTATGAAGTTGTCTGTACTGTGTTTTGTCAGAACAAATTCTTCTGTGTTCTAGCCAAAGTAACCCAAACCAGATTGAAAAAAAAAAACCAAACAAAAAACAGTCAGCTAGTCCACATCATAAGGGTTTTGGGTTGTGTTGTGTTGTATTGGTTTACATAGTTAAATTTGGTAGGTAATACCTTACCTCATTTCTCTGACTAGATAAGAGGCAATGCAGTTCCCAGATGCTGACTTGAAGCGGATCACAGACTGCAAGGGCATCGTTGCAGAGTATCATTATTGTTTTGGCTGGAGTTGAAAATTTAGAGACTGCTTCCAGTCACTAGAATCTAGTATAGAAGACCAGTGCAACAGCAGGAAGTGTTCCTTGACCAGCACACTGCTTTTCAGTCTTCCACTGTGCACAAAAGAATAGTGGCTTGAAGAAAATATTCATTATTAAAATTCTTACAGCATGCTGTCTCCATATTACTTCAGTGCTTACCCGCACGCCTTTCTGAGTTATACAGTAAATGTTTGAATATGTGAAGAACAGGAAGAAGGAAGAAAACAGTTGTCAAATACTAGGAAAGTAGCTTTCATATCCTGAATAGAATGTTCAAAATACTGTTTTGATTCAGAAGTGCCATTTGCAAGTGTAACCAGAGAAAGAATTACAGTGCAATTATAAGTGCCTCATTTTTGAAAACAAAATCAAAACATGCTGTAAAGTTAAACAGGAGAGACATTGCTTACTGTTTGTCTAATGCTAATTTTGCTTTGTGATTGATTTAACTGCCATTTGCTTTAGTAGGAACTTGATTAAATCTGTGGCATCTCTTGTGTTTATAAGCTTTTCCGTGGCAATTTATCCAGAATAGTCTACAATGGAACCTTACCCTTAGAGATGCGTGCTTATGTACATTTCAGGCTGTTAATATTTATTCTGAGGTTGCTTCAGCAATGGATCCACATACAGTCTTAATGCAAATGAGAAAATAAAATGTAAATAAGAAAATAGTTTCTACTGGAATTTGCTTATGCTCCAAAACTGATTGGTGAATGTTTATGAGGTACTTGCTTCTGTCAGAGAATTGAAAACTACTTGCATTTACATTTTTTCCAAGAAAATTATTCTTACCAAAATAAAATAGTTTTCAGAGCACTTCTATCTGAGCAGCTCTGTATTCAATGTACCTCCAGAATTTCCATCTGAAGAAGAAAAGTTTTATATGTTTTAAATGTAGGGGACTGGAAATTAATTTACTTGACCAAGAGCCCAGAGGGAACAACAGAGAAAGCTCTCACTTTAGAAGAGAAATAAGTTTCCCCTGCTCTGAAGTCTCAGGTTAATACTCACAGAACTGAACCAGCTTTCTTCATCTTTGAGTTACTTATAGTTAAATATTTTAATATACAGGCAATGTTGGAGCTTGCACGTTTATATCTTGCACAAGATGATACTGATGCCTGTCAACATCAGTGTTCCTTACTACTGAAGAATGACCAAGATAATGAAGCAGCAACAATGGTATGTGCTGTTATATTAATCCTGTATCAGGAGTTTAATTTTAAAGTTTGTGTGTCTGCAATGTGATGGATCCATGAAATGCTACTTTTAAGAAAGACTGCAGCTTCTGATTTCAAGGAACATGAAAAATCCATTGCAACCAAATGTTTTCCTGTTTATGCTGGGTAATCATTCAGTATGTTCCTAGCAATCACAGCCCTTATTCTATCTTGATAGCACAGTAGTATTAAAGCAAATGTCTAAAAAGAAAACACTTCCAGAAGACAAGAACTGTGTACTTAAGGTGGTTTTACATTCTTATGCAGTCATAGATAATCATATTCCTCCTTAAGCATTTTTAATCAGAGCTGCAGATTCTCTGTACAGGTTTTGCATACTTGTTTGCTTAAGAGACTGCTCAATAGACTGAGCAACTTTTGCTTTAATACATTAGGAGCAAAATGATTTTAAAATGGGAATAATTTATTTTCTTATAGTAGTCTAACGTCTGGAATTTATCCCAGTAGGGTGCAAGAACAGGGGTAATAGCACTCAATATTTGTTATTAAATCTACTCTTTATTAACTATCTCTCAGTGGAGAAAAGAACTAAATAATTTGTTTTACTTCCAATGCTGAAGTAGTTATCGTGTTTCTTTTTCCCTAACTTTAAACTAATTTTGCTTTTCTGTGTGCTTAATCTGCATATAATAATAAGGAAATTATTATAAGAAAATAAAACTATGCAAGTAAAACCAAATATATTTGGAAGCTACACCAAAATGTTTAATTCTCTTTTGATTTCTGCCTTAAGTGAAAATTTGAAATATGAGCCTGTATCTGCTCATTGTTATCTTCTCTATCTAGAGTATTTTCCAGAGAGTAATAAAAAATCCAACTCATTTTACTTGTTGCATTATTCCTGAAGCACTTTAAAGCTATATTTTCATCTCCCCGCTTTTGCAGAACTGAAGTTCATTATAAATGACAATTGATAATATTTTGGTTTGTTTTCTCTAAATTGGTCCATATTGTAGATGATGGCTGATCTCATGTTCAGGAAGCAAGATTATGAGCAAGCTGTCTTTCATTTCCAGCAGCTCCTAGAACGCAAGCCAGGTGAATATTTAGCAGTGATATTTTTAATTCTTTCTGATACAGAGTTCTAATGAGATAGAAGAATAAATATCTAAAAAATATTTTGTATGATTAAAAAGAAATGTGCTATTTATAATGCAATAGGTCCTATAAACAAGGACCATTACTCTATGTAAAAACATAAAGCTATTTTAGGGGAAGCTGAGAAAATTATTTATTGTATATACAGTAATTTACTTTGCTGCAATATAATGTGCATTATTTACCTCAAGCCAAATATAGCTAGGGCGTTATATAGTTGTAACTGTAAAACACTTGCCCTTGTGTTTAAGATAACAAGTGAATGAGTGCAAAGCTAGCCTTTTATTTCAAATTAATAAAGGAAGCTTTGTTATATGAATTTGGAATTCCTATAATAAAGTTGCTCTTAGCAATTTGCAGATTATGACCAGACAGAAAGCTACTAAAATCTATTAAAACAGTACTATAATGAATGTAAAGCTTTCTAGAGGACTTTGTGAAAGAAGTCATGACAGCACAGCAAATGTTTTTGTTTGAGTGCTTTTGAAAGTGAAGTACAATTATACTTATTTTTATAAAGGTTTTTCTAGAAATATCTCAAGTATCACTTGATATCTTCATTCTTGTATCTGTGGTTGCTATGTAATATGCCTTATGTGTTACATCATATATAATATTTGTATGTGAAGAAAAGGCAGGTTCTTTATTTCTTAAGCTATTCATATAGCAAATAACTAGAATCACAATGTCCTAATTATGTGTACATTTAGATAACTATGCAACCCTCTCACGATTAATTGATCTCTTAAGAAGAGCTGGAAAACTAGAAGAAGTCCCAAGATTTCTGTTAATGGCTGAAAAACATTCTTCCAGAGCAAAGCTTGAACCAGGATTTCACTACTGCAAAGGGCTATATCTTTGGTACTTGCATTTATAATTAATATAAGGTTTATTTACCATTATCATCCAAAGGTTATATATACACACACACACATATATATATACAGAGAGAGAGAGAGAGAGAGTGTGTGTGAGAAGTAAATGGTAGGTAGTATAGCACTACTTTCCTAATTACTTAAGGGCTTGGACTTCAGGGAATCTCTTCTCTTCTGAAATGCTTTCCAGTTAGCTGCTCTTTAAAATTAAGCTATCTTATCTGTCTCACATGCATCTTTCATATTTCCTGTTTGTTAAAAGAGAGGGATATTCTTGCTGGGTCAATAATATAATATTACTTATTTTCAAATTTTAGAATTTATCAGACTGGTTTTTGCCTGCAAAACTAAGCTCCTTGCAATAGTATGTGTGCTTTTGAGTCTTGCATTATCAGAGTGTGTAAACTGTTTTAGAAATACTTGGGATTCTTTGTGGGATTTGGGTGGGATTTGAGGCAGGAAATTTTACTTGCCCATCTTTAAATATTTTCATTAATTGTGTAGGTATACGGGTGAACCAAATGATGCACTCCGGCATTTTAATAAAGCTCGAAAGGACAGTGACTGGGGACAGAATGCAGTCTACAACATGATTGAAATTTGTTTGAACCCAGATAATGAAACTGTGGGTGGTGAAGTCTTTGAGAATCTGGATGCTGACATAGGGTAAGTGAATGCAATAAATATTGCTTGGGTTCTTCCGTCATCCCTTTTCTCTGCTTCCCCTTAATAATGTGCTTTAAGTTAAATTGCTAGAAGTTTGAGCTTATCTAATTCTTCAGATATTCTACATACTATATTGTGAGAGCCCATTCTAGACTGTAATAAGTCAGTCTCAAGCAGAAAATAGAGATTTTTGTCTTGAATCCTGGTCACTTGCAGTGTGAAAACCAGCTTGTTAGGTTGGAACTGCTGTGGTTACAGAAGAGAATCAATGTAGAATGCCTGTGTAACAAAACCATCTTGTACAAAATGGCATGCCTTTAGCATGGAATCAATACTAACTTGTAATTAATTTAGTGTATATTAAAAAAATAAGCCTTTACAAACACTTTCTTTCCAATAACAGTAATTCAACAGAGAAGCAGGAGTCTGTGCAGTTGGCTGTAAGAACAGCAGAAAATCTTCTGAAGGAACTCAAGCCTCAGACCATTCAGGGTCACATTCAACTGCGAATCATGGAAAATTACTGTCTCATGGCAACCAAACAGAAATCAAATGTTGAACGAGCACTGAACGCTTTCACTGAAATAGTAGTGGCTGAGGTTAGTAACATGTATCATTTCCTCTGTCTTCTCTTTCACAATACAGGGGTTTTTTAACTAGTCTTGCAGTTTACATTCAGGAGTAGTGACGTGTTAGTGCAATTCATTCTAATTATCTTTTTTTTCCTTATTAAAGAGTATTTTATATAAAATTTTGAAAAGAAAAAGAAAGCCATGCTGACATAACAATGTCTTTTAGAATTTTTCCATTGGATTGTGAATTTATAACTCAGTCCTAATATTGCTTGGTTTGAGTTGCTGGGTTTGCTTTTTAATTCCCAGTTTTGCCAGCACTGTGTCTGATGATATAAATCGATACAGTACCTTCATTCTGTAACCAGAAACAATTAACTATAAAATGCCTTCATGTACTTCATGACAACTTGGCATAATTTAGATTCCAGTACAAGATTATCCATCTGTTTAAAATTCATCCTTACAATGGAAATCTTCATTATTTTATGGTTTGCTGTAGTCATTAACTTTATGATGAATAATGGATGCTCTTGTTACCAGCACTTTCAACAGATTTTATTTAAGCACTTTCAGACTCATTTATTCTGTAGGAATGCCAAAAAATACTCAAATTACTACTACCCATTGACTGGGTGCTAAACTGCTCCTTGGCTGAGGTGAACGTGCTGATGCTTATCTTGTGTGTAAGGCAGTTCTGAGAATCACAAGGTGTCCCTCTGCCTCCAGTACTGGCTTCTGAGTCCTGCTCTGTATTGATCTGAGGTTCCTTGAATATTGAATGCTTTTCACATGGTGACACAGTTCCAGCAAGAAGAATGTGCTAGTCTATTTAGTTTTCTCTCCAGGGTCACATAAAACACACTGTTTTAATCTTTTCAGATTTCAGAGGTTATTGATCTGTGCCAGGTGTGACTACTGAGAGAGAGGGGAGATGAGCTGATCGTTATGTGGAAGAGGGGCTTTTGGTGTGGTCTTTATTATCATTTTGGTTTATATAACCCATTATGGCAAGCCTACTTTACAGTACAACCCTGCAAAGAAGTGTACATGCAGAATCTGACAGTGAGCCAGGAAGGCAGAGAAAAAGAAAGAAGCTTTTAAGTTAGCTGCTGATAGAGCTACTCTCCACATTTAGGACATAGTTTTGGAATGCAAGCCCAGTTCTCATCTATACCCCATGCTAATAAGGGCAGGATTTTAAAAATCATGCTCCTGTGCTTTTTAGTACTTCCTGTGGCTCTTGCATGGAATGGTGACTCCTAAAACTCCTGTTTGTTATACATAGCTTTTTGGATACAGGCAGTTTAGACTTACATTTTTAGGAGCTGTAGACCTAATAATAGGAAACAGTGTCCCTGTTACTGACATTTGACAGGCAGTCAAGTAGAAAATACCACTTGTATAGTAAGTTCAAGTGAGTTTCTATCTGAGGTACTTATTGTGTATCAAAAATGTAGGTCTTAGTGATATCAGAATGTTTCTTGTTGAGAAGAAGCACCTGTAGATGCTTTCAACATTTCCTGAGCCTGAAGAAGATAATTTTGAGCCCAAATTATTTTCCACATCTTAAATATTTAACATGGTGGTTAGTCTTACAGAAATAATTGTAGAACTAGATGGAAAACATGTTTGTAAGGTTGGATGCTCTGTCTTTATTTCCTGAGATTTAGCTTTTAGTTTAGTTTTCAGATACCTGGTGAAAGTCTTACTAAAAAAAAAAAACCAAACAAAACAAAACAAATTTTATAAGCAAAGTAAAAGCAACAAGCAGTCACTGCTTTTTGTTGCAGAAGGATCATATACCAGCACTTTTGGGAATGGCCACAGCCTACATGATCTTGAAACAGACTCCACGAGCTAGAAATCAGTTAAAACGAATTTCAAAAATGAGCTGGAATCCCATTGATGCAGAGGAGTTTGAAAAGAGTTGGCTTCTGCTTGCAGATATATATATTCAATCTGCAAAATACGATATGGCAGGTGAATTACTAAAGCGATGCCTTCGTCATAACAGGGTAAGTGCACGTTTAAAGTAAGCTTAGTAACCTCCTATTCTAATTCAGATATTTTTCCCCTGAAACTTGATTCTAAATTATATTTCTTTTTCCCATTGCCTGGTATTTCACTTAGAAGCAGACCATAACAAGCCAGGGAACACCGGCCTCACACTGGAGGATAGTACACAAACCCATGAATGCTGCTTAGTCATTTTAATTCATGTTCATATTCTATAATAACTTCTGCAAGTTTTAGCTGTGGGGACACTAGAAACTTAAGGTGTGTATGGAATGTCAGAGATGCACTTTACTAAGCTTCACAAAGCTGATAAAGATATAGCCATATAAATTTTGGAGACTATAGGAGCACACACAGATCTCAGCTCTTGTGCTGATTTCTCATAATCACATTTTTTCATCTGTACACTTCACTTTCCCTCACATGAGGCACATCCTATAGTTCTATAGATGCTATGCTGGAGGTTCAGGATGTTAGTTATAGTGCACAGATTTGGTTTGGAAAACGACCCAATTCTGTATATTTCTTGTTTGAATTCATTAGGATAGAAGGTAAGGTTTGTTACTCTGTCTCATTATCACAACCTCCTTGAGAGCTAGACTTTTTTGAACCTCAGTTCTTTTTATTTCTAAATACAAAATTAAGAGGCAGCTACAACAGTTCTTGATATAATGGTGTCAGGTACTTCTACAGAGATGCCCCTTAAAATAGGATGTACTCCATTTCATTTGTACAGAAAATTATTTTTAATTTTAATTAAGAAAAAACTCTGCCTTAAGGTCTGTTACACTCTCATCCAGATCACCAGGGGAAGTTGCAAAATCCATACTACTGAAGGATAAACATGAGTCATGTCCAAACTAAGACACCTTTGAAATAGATGGTCTGTTGAGCAGGTATATACCACTAATGACTGCAGAAATTTCCGGGCAGCTCTAAAAACACATCCTACCAAGAAATTTGTTTTCCTCTGAGAAGTTTGAGTCCCAGGAGGAACTTAGATAAATAAGCTGTGTTTGATAGGAAGGAGGATGGCAAAATACAAGTCAGCAACTCCAGTTCCTTAACAAAACAGCACAGTGAATATACTGACTTTACTCCAACCTGCATGCAAAGCAGCTAAGCAGGAATCGTACTGTACGAATGTATGTTTACCATTTTATATCTTAAAATATCTTGTTAATTCACAAAACAATATTTTGCATTTTATTCTCCAGTGTGGACAATATTATTTGATTGAGAGAACACATTATTGTGATTAATTAGTTTTTAGGATTGTTTTTTAGCAGTCAGGATTGAATGATGTGGAGATACATATAGACACACAATTTAAGTAAATAGGCTGAGTGAAAACTTCTTTATAGAAGTCTAGTATCTGATAATATGAGTTTGGTTTTGTTTTTAAAGACTTAAATTTGGTTAGTGAGATCCGAATGAGCAAACTGTTTCTGTGAAATCGGGGTTTCTTATCTTTTTGATTTTGTACTTTTTACTTGTCACAAATGAGAGGGGGAGTATTTTTTATCCTTCCAGGCATTCCCTTTTCTTTAAGTGGAAAATTATAATATGGAAGGGTTTTCAAAAATAAGGCTATGAAAATACCATTTTAAGAAAACATGAAACAAGCTATATATGTGGAAGATACAATTTGGACTTGAAATGTGGCTGCTGTAGGGTTGTTACTAATTGAGAGAGCTTAACTACAGGGTTTCTGGAGGCTCTAAACATCTTTGAAGGAACAGTTTCATTGTCCTCTGAGCTTGATTTGGTGTAACGTAGGAAGTCACTGTGCATAATTCCATATAATTGGTACGTATTACAGATGTCTTAAATCAAGACTGTTGTCATCAAAGTTAGTACGAGTATCACTTATGCTTTCCAGTTGTGCAGATTTGAAGTTTTTATGCAATCAGTGTTGTTACAGGTAATCTTGCCTAAATAAAATTTGGAATGAATATTCATATTTTGCAGTCATGCTGCAAGGCTTATGAATACATGGGATACATAATGGAGAAGGAACAAGCATATAAGGATGCAGCAATGAATTACGAGGTAGCCTGGAAATATGGAAATCAAATGAATCCAACAATAGGTATGTATACATAACCTATAAGCATGATTTCAGGCATTACAGTAAGAATGAAATAGATGCCTTTTACTGGAAAGACTGCTTTTAATTTTCCATGTAGTATCACTGGTTTTCCTCACATAAAACCCACAGATGTTTAAAGGTGTAGTTAACAGTTATTGGGAAAGTCCCCATGGCAAGAGGTAGCAGCTTTATGATACTTCAGAAGTTTCTGGTTTTGTACAAGGTTTGGTCTGAAAGAGTTTTAGTTTGCTTTTTGTGAACATCTTTATAAATACAGCATTAAATTTTAGTAACTTATTTATAGTAATGCAGTATGAACTGTCTGCTATACTAGAGAACTTTTTATGTATAACCCAATATATATCTGATAGTGGCAGATCGTCAGTTTATTTACTTCATTTTGATAATCAGGCAAATTATTTATATGGGTTTTATATGCATGAGTAAGGATTTTAAAAATAAAATATTTAAATATTTTTAAATATGTCTGTTTTAAAAAAGGTAGTTAACTGAAAACCTGGGATGCTATTACAGTTTGAATTTGGGTGGTTAATTCAAGTGTACACTAAACTGTCACATTTTTAGAATTATTTTAATGTAGGAAACCCTTTAAGAAATGGACTCATAGGATGAAATGCCCTTTCTTATTCAACACCTATAGTCTGTCTGTAGGTGCCAATGCTGGTGGTTTACAAAAATTCTGTTCCAGGTTTTGGCATGTTTATGGCCCCTCAGAAATGCATGTTTCTTGCAATCTTTAATCTGTGGTATTTTTTTGTGCCAGTAATTTTTTTTAGTGTTAGGGTGAGATAGCCTTTGGCATGAGCTGGAAAACCAGTGGGCTTTTTAACAAGCTTGTTAAGTGTTACGTATATGAAATGCCATACATTTTGTTTCTTTAAGTGTAACTCCTGAATGCTGCAGTGGTCTGGTTCATAATTAATCTATAGATCATAATAGATAGAAAGTAGTGTTTTATTAATGTAACTAAAATATTTTGTGGTTTAGCTCCTGCTTTTATAACACAGTTAAAGATATAAAAATGCATATGCAAGGATGAATTGCCAAAATGTGTTGCCCTATGTAGTGTGAGTCAAAAAATCAGGAGGGTCAAAGCAGAATAAAGACTCAGAGCTCAGTAATAAAAATGACTGATAGAAATCTGAATGAGGTTATATAGGAAAATCTCTCGCTATCTTAAGTATGAGTTTGGATACAGTGATTTTACTAGGTGTTCCTGCTCCTGTAGACTGACACATGGATGTCTTGGTTTAGGTATTACAGTTGTTGATCAAATCAAATGTATTAGAAAGAGGAAGTTTTAACGGTAAAAAAGTGTCATTTGGGTATTTTTTTAGTTTATAATGAACATATATAAAGGCTTTGAAAACCCCTAGAAGGTAGGTATTGAATGAATTACAAAACCATTTGGTGTCTGGACAGGAGAATGCCTTAGTGAACTTAAACCGTGGAACAGTCTTGCCTACAGAAAGAGTGTGATATTGAAGGTACTAAATACACATTGTTTTCTCATTTACATACAGCATTGTGAAAATTGCCATGTGTAAAGACTAAAAGTAGCACAAACTGCATCTGGCAATTAAAACTGTATAAACTGGTATCAGATCCTCCCCCCCATAATCACTTGCTAATGAGGATAAGTTCGTAAATGAAATACTTAAAAATTCAGGTTTTTGAAATTGCATTTTTTCCTAGTTTCTGTCCAGGCTGATATACTTGAGCTGTATCTTTTATGTTGGAAGTACCAGCCTGACATGCAACTTAGCTGTATGACTTCTTTTCAGTTGTCTACTGGCAGTGGAACAGAATAGCATTTTAATTCCCTAGTTTGTTATTGCTATCCTGATTATTTTTTTCTTTTGTCCTTTAATAATGGAATTGCCTTAGCAGAGAGACTGTGTATAATAGGTCACGGTGAGAAACTCCGTGGGGTACCATAGTAATTGAGAGAGGGCAACCATTATGTATTGTCTGTAGTAACCCATGCTCTCCAGAATAATGTCTCCTTTTGATTCAGACAGAACTACCAGTGTGTAAAGGACTCTTACTTACCGCTTGAAGTGACTTTCAGTAGAAATTTTGATCTTTACAAGTTTAGGAGAGAAAACAGCAGAAAACAAACCTACCAACTTGAGAAACACACAGTGACCAGAAATAATTTGGATGTGATCTTTACATTATTCAGCACAGAATTGTCACCCCTTTTATTTCCCTCTTTTTACTTACAGGATACAAGCTGGCTTTCAATTACCTGAAAGGAAAGAGATATGTTGATGCAATCGATATTTGTCATAAGGTAGAATTTATGTATGTACTTGATACTCTACTGTAGCAACATTCTTTTACATATTGGTCCTTATTTTGTTGAGTTTAAATTTCCAAAATATATAACAATGTCAAAAAAAAACACCTAATTCATTAAGTTGGATTAAATTAAATATCCTCTACGTAATCTGCTTGACCTTGAGCTCCCTGACCACCAGGTAAATAAAAGATAAAACTTCTGGTTATCATATGCAAAAGCATATTCAAAAGGTAGCACCTTCTTTTGGCCCTCTGCTTGCAACTTGGTAAGTCCATACAAAATTATAGCTGAAGGTGTTAATCAAATGTTAACATCAGAAGACACTGTTAGAAAGTACAAACATAAATAGAGCAGATGCATAGTAAGAGGAAGGGTTACTATTACATTCTGGATTAATAATTATTATTATTTGTAACAAAATAAATAATATTTGCCCTTTCCAGGGGGTGGGGGAATGAAGATAACTAGAAAGGACAAATCGGATGGAAGTATAAGGGAGAGGAGGGAATTGAAGGACAAGAGGATGAAGTGGATAGAATGTAGTGAAAGAACCTGAGGGAGTGAAAACATGAGAGCAGTTTTTTGCAGAGAAAGTATACTTAAAACCTTGGAAATGTCTCCAGAGGTCATTGTTTTGAATACATGCATTTCAAGTCACCCGGAGGTTTTATTCCCTTGGCTCATGTCTTTCACACCAAAGCAACAGGGCAGTGTGAAAGGAAAGCAAGGCATCTTTGATAAAGGTGTTCTTGACCTCCATACATGGGAGTCTCTAGCTACAGTTAAGATGGATTCTTAAGACAAACTTGTTACACTGTTATTTTAGTTCTAAAATGTGTAAGCTCAGTGATGAGTGGGATAACCAACTGGTATTCTTTCCTTCTAGACACAGAACTTTTGGGTTGTTTTGTCTTTTGACAGGTCCTTGAAGCACATCCAAACTATCCGAAGATCAGAAAAGAAATTCTTGACAAGGCCTGTGCATCACTAAGAACATGAGTTATTTCTTTTTTTTATGGTTCATGGACTTGTTTAATCTGACTTCAAGAACTATGAATGAAATACTGCAGTGACAGAGACTGTATCTGCACAAAAGCATTGTGAATGTGATTAACTTAATTACATTAGAGATCTGGATGATTTCCAAGAAAAATCTGTAGCCCTGACAGAAATTGTATTTATTTTCATTCAGAAGGGAACACTGCTTACATGTTGCTATGTAAAGTGTCATCCAGCATTGTGAACATGTTTTAAAGCATACAACTGCTTTTTGTCTGTTTGAAATAGAAGTTATTGTTCTATCTAATGCAGGTGCATTGTTAACATACTTGGATATCAGTTTATGTAAACCATTTATGGATAATTATAGTGTAATCTTTATTACTGCAAGTGTATTTCTAAAGTATAAGGGTTTATTTTTCATCTAAGTAAATTTTATTTTTTAATCTTGAAAATAAACAGCTATATGCATTGTTCTCAATGAAACTTACATTTTTAATGAGCATCTAACATTTAAAATTAAGACCTCATGTAAATATTCAGTAAAGGCGTTTATAGATCATGCTAGTCTTCCATGGAATTTATTTTCTAATGAGGCTATCTATTCTGTAAAAACAAATGTTTGCAATCTTTGATTTGGAGTGTTCAGTCTTTCAACATTGTATGTGTAGACAGTACAGTTATACGTGCAGAAGTTAGCACTCGTTTAATCCATATGAAACACCTCTCTGGAGAAATCAATTTGATTACATACAATCATAGAATCACTGAATAGTTAGGGTTGGAAAGGACCTTAAGATCATCTAGTTCCTACCCCCCTGACATGTTCAGGGACACCTCCCACTAAACCATGTCACCCAAGGCCCTGTCCAACCTTGCCTTGAACACCGCCACAGATGGAGCATTCACAACTTCCTTGGGCAACCCATTCCAGTGCCTCACCACCCTTACAATAAAAATCTTCCTCCTAATATCCAGTCTAAACTTCCCCTCTTTAAGTTTTAACTCGTTACCTCTTGTCCTGTCACTACAGTCCCTAATGAAGAGCCCCTCCCCAGCA
>NDXB01014886.1:95999-113903 GCA_002631895.1 Agapornis roseicollis | reverse complement strand
TTTGATTTGTTTTTTTTTTTTTTTTTTGATGGTGCAAGTTCAATTGTTCAATAAAAAAAAAAAACAAACACAACCAACCAACCAACCAACCCAACCATGTATTAAACTAATTCAGCTTAACTATGTGTTGAAAAATTTACCCTAAAAGTATTCAAGGGCAAGACATACATAAGCTGTTGACAAAGTACATGCAAAACTAATGTACTAACACTGTTCAAGTTACAGTCAGCAGAGAAGCTATTCAGCAGGAAAACTTGCTAAAACAGCAAATGAAAGCACAACAAAATGAGCAGTGATTTGGGATATCCCAAAAGGCATCAAGCTGCTGTTGGTAGAAACTTGAATCACTCAACTTGTTAGCACTATATTGTGACTATGGACGATACCAATAATGGTTTTGTTTTAGTTGCTTAACAGGATGTTTATGTACGCTCTTCTCTCCCCTTATCCAGTTGCCAAATGCTCACACCCATTCCATTTTTAAAAAAACGGAAGGTCTTCCAAAATTCCACGTGCAGAGAACCAGATAGCTACCAATAAGCTTTTACAAGCAAGAACAATTAGCCACAAGAAACTCAATACCAAATGTGGCCACCTACCAAAATGAGCCTGAGGAAATATGTGAGAGTGCATTGCTCCCGAGAGGCCTTATGGAAGCCACAAAAAGACCAGACAATGTCAAATCATTTACATACTCTTGAACAGTCATTTCTTAGTTATATATATAAATATACACATATATATGTACCAAGCAATTCATCTATAGCACAACTAGCTACAAATCAGATCTCCCATGTAATAAATAGCAAAGTTCATGCAGAAAGAAAGCTTAGCATCAAAATACAAGCTACAAGTTTACACCTAACACTGAAAGGATAGAAAATTATCTTTACATATAGCCACTATCTCTGTCACCCAGTACCTAACATCAGTATAGCTCCCAGAGGGTTAGAACCTCTGCAAGCTAGGGATAGCAGTTTAGAAGGTGGAAGGTCAGTTACAATATTCAAACAAATTCATCTAAAGAGGCTACAAGTTCTTAACCATGATCCAAATCAGAAGTTAGGAATGAGATTAAGGATAAAGATATTCTGGACATTAAACAGCTCAATAAGTTTAACTGCATAATATCTCAAAAGGCACTGAAACAGAACTCATTTCAGCAGAGAAGAATTTGAGCAATTCAGTTTTAGCTCAGCCTGATCAGTTTAATTCAACCTATGCAAAGCACTGAGCAAAGCACATCTCAGTGTTAAAATGCATACATCAGCAGATTTAAAACTGTGAAAGTCCAGCTAACACATAAAAGTGCCAAAACAGAGCAGTGCTTTTGAAGAGGAAAATCAGGATAACCTAGCAGTCATCTAAATCCAAGTTCAGCTTTTTAAAGAAAAGCACAAGTTTGTTTTTTTTATAAAGCATTTCAGGCTTTGCTTATGAAATTATGATTCCACAGAATCATCCCCAGAAAATTAATGTAATTCATGAGTGTAAAGTTTACATTTAAACATATGTTTTACTGTTACAAGACAGAAAAATAAAGGATACCAACACACTGAATATGCAGACTGGTGAAGAGCTAACAGCCCAAAAGTCATGACTCTCCTGGGTTTAGCTCCAGCTCGAGAGCTCCAGTCCTTGAGAGCTTGAAGGACTTCGAAATAAAGAAAAAAGCAAGTGTACAGCTTAGCAGCAAGGCTTTCAAGATTCCTGATGTTAGGGCAACCTGCAATGAAGCATCCTTCAAAGCCAAGGTTATAGTCCAAGAAGGCAGCCAAGTGGTAATATACAGATGCAAATAGGTTAGGTAGATCTTAAAAAGCATGACCACCTTTTGAAACACAAAAATAACATCCTATGCCTAATTAAAAAAAAAAAAAAATAATTGCTTTTATCTAGAAAAAGTTGATTCCTGCAGCCTGCTCATAAATATTGTACTCTACACTGGACACACACACACACACACACACAACACAGCAAATAGACCAGAGATAGATAATACAGAGAAACTTTCAGAAACAAGTTACCCAGCCATGAAAAAAAAGAAGAATCAATACAAGTCTTGAAAGAAGGTTTCTCAAACAGTTAAGTGTCTTTTTTCCTAACCTGTTGCTCCTCGGCTATTGGTCTGGAATGGATTTGTCGAAGGTACCACTGGGGCAACAGGGGCAGCTACAAATGGATTTGTGGAAGGTGTTGCTGAAAGATTAAAGACAATTTATTTACTAAAATCTTTTAAAAATAGCCAATCTGACTCAACATGTTAAGTTTACGCAGCTTTTATACAGAGATACATATCTAAAATTATATAAAAAATAGGAAATAACAAAATGCTTAATATGAAAAGCGTAACAACCATACTTATTTTTTTGCATTCTTTAGTTACTGCAATATCACTTGTGTCGAACAAAAAATTAATCAACAGAAAATTAATAAGATGCTTTGTTTGCTAAAAGTCCACAAAAGATTTTAATAACACTTATATACCTCCAAATGGAGCAGGCACACTCGAAGATGCAGGCTGTGTCTGGGCAGTAGCAGCCACGGGTACTGTTCCAAAAGCATTGCTGAAAATAATTCATACATTACTGATGTCAGAATTGCCTGTTTAACAATTAAACACTATTTACAATTACTGTTGGCATATAAAAAAAAAAAAAGGAATGCTTATGTGGAGTTTGCAAACTGCTACATAATTCACTGATGCACAGAACTGAGCCCCTGCTGCCAGGGTCAGAGACTGTAACTGGTGCTAGGCAATGAAAAGTCATCTTCACCAACAGCAGGACAAGGTATTAAACAGGAAGGTTGCAAAGTGGATGCTATGGGGCACTTGTAATACCAAATGGAGCTTTAACGGGCATTTGGTATTTATTACTTTTATGATCTAAAAAAAGAAGTGGTGGCAACATTTACATTATAAATAGCTGAATAATTCTTTTGCCAGGGATGATACTATGATTTTCAGTATGCGTGCAATATGTACAGGAAAGCATTACCATCCAACAAGTTTACCATGCAGTGACTAGAAAAGTGCAGAGAACATTCAGCTGACAGAAAGTATTCTTATTTTTATAATACCCCATCAAACAGTACTGCTGTTATTTAAAACACAGGACACAGTTTCAGAAGTACCTCTAAACTCATTCAATATTTCCCCATTTAAGTAAGAAAGAACAGACTCAAGAAACAACTCTGAGTTACTTTTCTGCATACTGCTGAAATCCAAAGAAAGTCAGCTACTTCTAACAAAGTACCTGCTAACTTTACTGGTGGAAGTATACGCATTACTAGAGGTTGCTGTGGAGCTGAACACGCTGTCTAATTCTGCTAAAGCCGCATACTTGTCTGAAGATGCACTTGACTGATTTGGGGCTGACAACGCAGGACCTGCTGATGCTGACACTACTGTACTGAAGCCACTTCCTTGCTCACTACCACCTAGAAAGAAAGAATCCAGATTAGAAGTAATGAAGAAAGTTTCATATTTTGCACTGCCAATGTCAAGGACAAAATGAGAGTTTAAGTTTCAGACTTAAATATGCTCTAGGGCATACAGGGGAAAAAAAACTCGTATATAACCGGCCATTAGCTTTTATAGATATTCCGTAGCTTCACAGAGCCTCTGGCTTCCCTGCAAAATATTAAACTCAATGGTACCATCATCTTCAACTGGAAAATTTGATAAAACACATACCCTCAAATAACCAATTTCAGAAAAAAGCTCAACACTGCAAGCCAACACATTTGTTTATACACCATTTGAGAAGAAAAAGGTTACAGAATAACTAGGATTTTTTTCCTTCTTAAAATCAACTAAATCCAAGCATCACTGCTATTTGATAAAAAACTTAAAGCAAAGTCTTTTTACAACAGAGAGGTAAGAAAGCTACTCTGGCAGTTCTCTGCAACAACTGTAGCTCTCCATTCAAGAGCCTTTGCTATATAAAATATAGCATGAATATAAAAAAAATACATTTATACATTTTCATCATTGCAGTAATAATTATTTAGTTATTTCTACTTGGGTCCCAAAGAGCAGACTTCTGATGCAGACTTTTGGAGGAAACTTTAAATTTCTATCTTACACATAAAGGGTTCACTGACATGAAATTCTACTGATAAATTAAAGATAGGACATTTTGAAATACAGTTACTACTTTGACAAGCACAGCCATCCCTGTGGTACATATACAGATGTAGAATTAGCACATCAAATAATAGAATTCAATACCTTGCCCTGCGCTGAAGATATTATCTAAATTAGCAAGAGCTGCGTATTTGTCAGCTGACTGTAGACTGAGTTTATTCACTGCAGCTTTACTGGCTGCAGTTGCTGTTGTGTTGCTCTGAGAATCATTGAAGGCTCCAAAATCAGCACTGGGGGATTTGGGGAAGTTATCAAAGTGAGCAAAGTTAGCATTCACTGATCCAGCACTTCCACCTGCAACAAATTAAGTTAAACATGATCAACACTCCAAAGCTAGAGAAAGCTTTTCTAACTGTAACTGAAGGCACAATAATCTCACCTCTTTCTGGCTGCATGAGGCAGCATTTTCCCACCCCATCCCGCATGTATAACCCTTGCCCATTTCCTTCAAAGTTACATTGGATCAGCAGAATTTTTTTTTTTTCTATTTTTCAGTCTGCAGATCAGGGATAAAGCCCCAGACAACTGAGATCAGCTGTAATTTGATCTGGAAAAATGACATGCTGTCTATTAGCTGTTAAAAGTAATTTCAACAATAGTATTTTGTTAAGGGGGAAAAAAAGTGCATTTGCTTGAATGCTTAATATTCGAAATGCAGAAGCTTCATTTTCCTGTCATATATCTAATGCATACCTACTATTTGCACTTAGTTCATAGAACAATGTTTAACCATTTCAGATATCAGTCATCATTCTAAGCAGAAAAACAGTGCCTAGAAGTCCAGAAGTAGTACAATTTCATGCCAAAAATTAGAGATAGTTTGAAAGAGATGAGGGGAAAGACATGACACAGCTCTTTTTATACCAAGTCCCTACTAACATCAGATGAATAAATTAATTTTAAAAATCTGATTTAAGTCCACACAGCTGAACTTCAGTCCAAACTTTAAACTATGAACTTCCATCTCTTCAGTGTCCAGACAACTTGGTCTGGACAGGCCATATAAGTTTCAGTAAGTTGTTCCATTATATGTAGCACATTTTATAACAGTTGGTTGAGGATTCCACTCATACTGCAGAACACACAACTTTAATAGCATAATCAACAAGTTAAAACATATGCAACAGCAAGAATGAAAATGCTACACTACAATGTCATAAAATGAAGCAAGCTGAGTTTTCCACTGTGTGGAACTTACTGTGTACAGCCTGGAGAGGAAAAGCTGAAGTAAATTCACCAAAACTGCAGCTAGATGAAAGCGTTCTGAACGCTGGAGAGCCAGAAATTGTGTGTGGGTTAAAGTTAACATAAGGAGGGAGAAAGAAAATGTGAAAAAAAGTTTAAAACAACACCACACTCAAAAGAAGGAAACAAAAAAAAAAAAAAAAAAAAGAAAAAAAAAGCCAGCCAGCCAAAAAACAAAAAAAAAAAAAAAAAAAAAGGAAAAAAAAGACAGAAAGCCAAAAAACAAAAAAAAAAAAAAAAAAAAAAAAAAAAAAAAGAGGAAAAAAAAGTCAGTCAGCCAAAGATCTAGACAAACAGCAAATGTGAGCTCAAGCAGAAGGTCTAAAGCATGATCAAATTAAAGGAAAGCAAAATGAATCTTAGCAAGAGACTCTACACATGAAGCCAGACATACTGAAGTGTGTGCATACGTTATACATACACATAGGCACACACTTTTTTCAGTACTGTGATGTGCTTTTGGGTTCACTGAAACACTTCTCTTACAAGATGGCCAATTTAATATTTATCAAAAGCAGTGTGGTTTAGTCTTTCCATAGTTATTTCAGGTGTAGAGCTAACAAACACATAGCGCCATAAATCAGACTTCTGAGCAGCATTGGGTGAGTGGGTGGGGGAAATAAAATCAACACCAAACAGAAGGAATTCATTTTGAGTTTCCCCAGAGCTTCAGATTGCTTGATTATATTAAAGCAGGCAGATGCAAGAAAACTTGAGTACCTTCCAACATAAAGGTAAGGATTATTTCAATTAAGTATTAATCAAAAGTGCTAGGAGTTCTACCTGTATTTTGGGGCTGAAAAGACTGCCTTGCTGTGGGGAAACCTCCAAAATTACTCGAGCCATTAGACTGTCCAAATGCATCAAAGTTTGCAAAACCTGCATTTGCAGAGTTCTGCGCTGTAAATTGCAAAGGAACAAAACATGTTAATGGATATGGGAAATAAACACAAGAACAGATGTATCAACTGAATTCATGGTCATGACAGCCTCCAAGGGTTATGTCCTACCTTGCAATTTATTTTTTTTTACATGAAAAAAATTACACATGGTATTCTACAATTGAATGTGGTCTTTGAACAAGCTTTCACACAGCTGTACCAGTTAATACTACTTCTCTCCTCAGACATGCTACTATACACAACTGCATGATCCAAGAGTCCATTTCAGCTTATCCTAGTGTTTGCAGTGGTGGCTGGTCAGGGAAAAATAGCCTAGAAGTACAAATTACCAGATGTACACCTGTAAAACACCAAATAGGTATCATTCTAGTTTCTAAAACTAGAATTTGTGGACTAACTAAACATTTCTTTGTGTATAAAAATTAGAACAAATTCTTACAACATACTGACAACTTGAATTCCTCTTATACAAAGTGCTTCTTCCTTGGGTGAATTTAGTTTGGCACCACTTGAATAGTCTTGGCTATGTTTATAAAATTTGTTTCATTGGAAAATTCAGTTTTTTAAAAAACAGTACAGAAATGTGGAAAAATCAGTACCACTGTCAAGAAGACAGCATTCATAAGAGTGTATCCACAAAATTTCAATTTGGTGGATACAGAATTTCAGGTTTTGCCTACCTTTCGTGCCTTACTATAGGAGAAAATAAAAGTGAACACCCATCTAATTTCAAGCAGCTGGACATTCAAGCATCTACAGATTCAATAGTAATTGCATGCCTAACCAATAAGCTCCACAGAAAGTCTGAAATTCTCTTACTAGCAAGGAGTAAGGAAAAAAACCTGGTTTTAATCAAAGGCAAACCAAACCCTTATATATAGGTAACTTCAGTTACTACCTAAAGAAAGCCTATAAAACACCTTCTAGAGTAACAGATAGTAAAATGTCCTATCTTGAGGTCAAGATTTGTTTATTCTGGACAGATTTTGCAGATTAAGTATATACAGAACCAAGAAATTATGCTGATCGTTTGAGTACTGTTAGTAAAAAGCCAGATAATGCTAATAAAAAGATGAATTATTTCACTTAATTTCTTTTAAAAAAATCTGTACTACAGATTTATATCTAAAAGGACATTTTTATATAAATTACTGTACTGCTCAATGCTGCAAATATAAATGAAAATGCAACTATTTCCCTTCACAGCGGATAGGGGGAGCGAGGTGATGGCTGAATCTACTTGATACCACTTATTACTAGAAGCGTGCATGCATATTGGGTTTCCTAACACAGTTTTGGTAGCAGGGAGTTGCAGGGATGGCCCCTGTGAGACGTGATCAGAAGCTTCCCCCACTTCTGACAGTCAGTTTCAGCTGGTTCCAAAACAAACCTGTTGCTGCCCTAAGCTGAGTCCATCAGCAATAGTGATGGCACCTCTGTGACAGCATATTTAGGAAAGTACAGAAACCACTGTGTGGCAGCAGCGAGAGAGGAGCGAGAAAAATGCGAGAGAAACAAAACTGCAGACACAAAGGTCAGTGAAGGAGGGGAGGAGGTACTCCAGGCCCCAGAGCAGAGATTCCCTTGGAGCCCACGGTGAGGCCAGCTGTCCCCTGCAGTCCATGGGGGTTCATGGATATGGAGCAGATATCCACCTGCAGACCAGGGAGAACCGCACACTGGAGAAGGCAGAGATGAACTGTAGGAAGCTGGAGCCTGTGGAAAGTTTATGCTGGAGCAGGCTCTTGGCAGAAGCTGTGGCTAATGCAGTGGATCCCACAGAGCAGCAGGTTTTCTGGCAGGAGCTGTGATCCTGTGGGGAGCCCACCCTGGAGCAGTTTATGCGTGAAGAACTGTACCCAAAGGAAATGACCCATGCTGGAGCAGTTCTGTAGAACAGTAGCCCACAGGAAGGGTCCATATTGAAGAAGTGTGTGACTGTTTCCCACTGGGGGGGAAGGGACCCCACAATGGAGCAGTGAAACAGCAGGAAGAAAAAATGGTATGGATGAGATGTTATGGACTGACTGCAACCCTCATTCTCCACCTCCCTAAGCAGGAGAAGGTAGCAGAGTCAGAAGTAAAACTGAGCCTGGAAAGGTAGCATAAAGGTGGTTATTTTTCACTATCCTACTCTATTATTGACAATAAATTAAGTAATCTTCCTCAAGTCAAGTCTGTTTTGTCCATGATGGTATTTGGTGACTGATTTCTCCTACCTTGACTCACAAGCTTTTTCCATCATATTTTGTCCCCCCATCCTGCTGAGGAGGGGGAATGAGAGAGCAGCTTGATGAGCACATTGGCAGCCAGTCAAGGTCAGTCCACCATAGCACAAAAGTCAAGGTAAGAATGAATGAATGAATAAATAAATAAGAAAGGAAGGAAGGTCTTGTGCAAGTTCTGTCTAAAAATTTTCACCTTTAAAGTGTGCTCAGAGAAAAACTTGACACAGAGGAAAAAGTTTCCATTATACTACCTGTATTTCAAACAGCATTCTATACACTTAGACTCCAAATTCCACAGTTAGTTTGTCTAACTTTCAACCCGTAGCTTTTTAAGAGAAATAGATTACTGCACCTTGTTTTAAAATCAAGGTGATGTTTTCATCCTGATACATCAATTGGATAGGGGCTACTGAGACTGATTAACCAAATAGGATTAAGTAAATGTATGTTGCCCCTAGAATTTACTATTTTTTTATTTTTAACCACTCACATGAACAGAATACTGTGTCAAGAATCTTAAGTATCTTTTGGGTGAAGTTTAAGAACTGGAATGTATTACATTACAGGCTACTTTTAAGAATTTTATTGCATATGCTGACACAAAGTAGTGATGAAACAGTAGAGCTGTAAAGATATTAATCTTGCTTTATTTTATGCTGTAAAGTTTAAACCTATGTAAAAGCGGCATAAAGGTAAAGACCAGGTAAGATCTGTACTTTCCTGTACCTGAACAAGATGTAGATTGGCAATTCCAAAATTCAGTTCTCTGTGCAGAAACGCAAGAACTACCACAAGTAAGTTAAGGAACTGCAGCAGATGGCAGGCATTGATTTACAACTGCTGTTGTGACTGCAGATCACTGAGGCTGTACAACAGCTAGCTGGTTAAAGCTAGCTCAAGCATGACAGCACCAGTAACTGCAATGCAAGCTGCCTCTACAATCTTTGCATAGTTTCCTCTGCAGTACTTGCACTAGGATGGAAGAAAGGCATGAAACATTGCAAGCCCAAAATCATCCTAAGTAAAATCCATATATATTAAATTACAGAGCTGAAACTACATCATACTCCTGTATCTCTTCTGGGTAAAGCCCATTCTTCCTTTATACCAATGACAGAGTTATGCTGTGTCACTATGCCTCTTAAATCTTTCATGTAAATCTTCCATTAGCTTACAGAAAATTTACATGCCAAAAATTTTTATCTAGAGATATTTTTATCACATTTTTATCATAATTTTTATCATAGAGAACAGTTATCTATCATCATCTTCAAAATCTCATAATTTTGCAGTAGTTATGGAATTTCATTAATTAAATACAGACAGTAAAGAGAAGGTCAGCAGGTTTCCATTTCAACATGGAATGGTGTCCTGAAACAGTACATTAGAAACGTCTGGGGTAAGGCAGGGAGAAAAAAAAGGAACATATGCCTTAATTGCAGAAACAGTAACTTCTACTGGAAGACCTTAAATTTTCTGGTGCTCTCCAATGATTTTTTTTAGTTACTCCATAGTGTACATGAAGGGAAAGAGAGAAGTCCATTCCCTGTCAACAAGCCCTAAAACAAGAACACGGGGCCACAAAACAAGAAAGTAGTGCCAGGCTGAGTGCAAGTTCTTTCATCCTCTGCTGTAGTGTGTGATTACTAATAAAAATTACATGTTTACAAGCTCCTTAAATGAGCCTTTAAAACTCATTTTTGCCAAAGCTGGCAGACTGATCAACCCTCCTTCTGTTCCAAGGGGAAGAGTCTAACATTTCATTACTCTGTGGTAGTGCACACAGAACGAGCATTATAAATGTTTTACCCCAGCAAATCAGAAAATGCCCTCAGATAAACTGCAGTACACATTCAGCTAATGCATGCTCAGAATTAGATTATTTTCTTTCAGAAATTGATTTACCAGCCCTAAAACTGTTTTGGGTTCTAAAACTTGTGGAAAAGAGTCATGGGAATGATCAAAATGTTTAATTACTGAGACAGAAAAGTAGTCAGTAAAGCTGAGTATTCCTCTCAATTTTGATTTTTCAGCACTTATCTCAAACCAAAATTAACATAAGATTATATTTATTATATAAGATTATATATAATTATATATATATGATTATATTATATTTATTATATATATATAAAAGATTATATTCTATTTATACAGGAGCATTTATATTGCTTTTTATCTCTTTAAAAGTTAACCAGCTAGATTTGGAAAAATGTATTGAAATATTGCTTTAATGGAATTTTCATCTCCTGAAACCCACAAAAAGTAATTAAGTGTATATAAATATAAAAATCATGCAGCAATCAGTTGGAAAGAAAAAGTTATTAGAAAGAACCAAGTATCTGCAGCCTCTTTAGTAACACTGGCCAGTCAGTGAAAGTTGCCCCAGTTAAATATACCTCCAAAAAGAGTATTAACATGAAATACTAATTTTAAAGATTTTATGAAACACACCACAGTTGCAATTCTTATCCTGTATACTCAATTCAGTCAATTATTCCGCCTTTTTAAAATGTAACTTTGAGAAATCTTTGATAAACTTTTGCTTAGCTCTTCAGGTGTGCCTTAAGACCCCTCCATCACAGCTCATCTCAACTGTTAACAATTTCAGGATTGATTTACAAGAAATATCTCCCACTCTTGCTGGCTCAGCAGCATCAGTTTCTCTCAGAAGAAAAGCTCATTCAGGCAATGCAGGCAAAGTTACTTTCCCACAATTACAATGCAAGTTAGCAACAACATACTTCAGTGACTGCAGAATCAACTTTTTCTTTGGGACAGACTTCTATGGCTCAAGATCTTTGGCTAAAAATAAAGCCTGAGGGTTCAATATATTTTACTGCAGTCATTCTTTAAGAATACAAGGCCTACTCCCATTCTCAGTCAATACATATGCTCAGAACTTGTTTATTCTTCTTGAAACTGCAGAATGCTACCCACATGGATAGTATTTGTTTTTCAAATAGACACAAACAAAAGATGAGGTTATCCTTTAAACTGAGGAAAGCCTTTGTTTTGCTTTTAACAAATTGACAGTTATTGCCAATGTGAACTCCTTTTAAAGCCTCTGTATCAGCTGTCTTTCCATGAATACTTTTACTAATAATTTTCAGAAACAAAATTGGAGGTCTAATATAGGCTTCTCCCTACATTCTGTTACTCATCTCTCATTCTCTCTCCCACAAAGAATCTGAAGTTCTAGTAGTAGGCAGAAACAGTGTAATTGTACATAGAGAAAACAGCTTTAGCAACTCCCACTTAACAAAACAGGATTATTACCCTTTAAATCTTCAACCTTTCTTTATAAAGATCTAAAGGGAAATCTTGAGCAATACAACATCCGCAAAGCACAGAAATTACATATACTTCAGGAATTTTAGAGTGAACTAATCAAAAATTAAAACTACATTTTAAACGTTTAAAAGGGATGCACTGCTCAGAATTCTTACCTGTATGACTGTTGAAGTGTGCAAAATTAGCAAAATTTGCTGTAGCATTTGACTGGGGAGCAGCAGCAGCAAAGATATCCGAGCCAAGGTCACTGAGGAGGTCAAATTGTTTCTTTTCTTGTTGCTGCTGTCCTTGAGATCGAGCTACAACAGGAGACTACAAACGAGGTTTTGATTAGCCAATACAAAAAAGCTGATATTTTACCATACTGACTTTTACAAAATACTAGGACAGAGTAAGCATATTTCTTTACCAAGCCATTTATTCCTGAAGTTTAAGATGCTGTGTGCAGCACAGATCCTTCTCCCACAATATCAGGGAGACGAACTATTTAGGCTTCTATAGTAGCTTTTAAAGGAACTTTGCACCAGATTTCCATGGATTAATAGGGCCTAGAAGGATAAATAGCAGCATACAAGCAGCTTCAAAATTATGTATTTGAAACTGCAAATACTGCACAAATACAGGCAATAAAACTTAATTTTACAAGCTGGAATATAGTTATTCACTGCATTCTGAAAAAAATTTTTAGAATTCAGTGTGGGGAGAGAAAAAAATGAAGGATTTCATAGCAAGGCTGCAAGCTGCTGATTTCTAAAAAGGCCTATTCAAGAATTATCTGTTACCCTAAAGGTAAAAGAGATTTTTGAGAGAAACTGTTTTCCCTCCAAAACATATGTAAAGCCAAACACTATGCTGCTTGGCTTTACATAACAGTATACAGACAGTCCTTAAAGGCCACTCAAGACAGTTATAGAATGCATAGGAAGTAATGACAAACATCACACTTTTCACCCACATATTCGCTACTAATCTCATGGTTAGGAGTATCAGGCATTTCATTGTTTTCAAATAAAGAAAAAAAACACCCAACACATGAAAACATATCATGTTAGGCTCAAACATTAGAGAAATTTAAGCTGAAGTCTACCATAATTAAACTTGTCAATCACACAAGAAAATTATGCTTTCTGCAAATAGCCATTCTTAAAAAAAAATAAATCAATTTGGTCAATAGAAACAAGCTTAATTTAGAACCTGATTCGCAAACACTTCAACAAAACACATAAAGTTATCTTTAGTCATCGTATCACTAGGTAGCAGTTATAATTGCAAGAATTCTGCCACTAACAGAGAAAAAGCACAGCTTAACAGTTCTGTGCTTTTCATCTGTCATTACTCACTTGGCTAGGTGTGCCCTTGTTTAAGTGCAGTGCGGGTGCAGCTTCTCCCAAGAGAGATTTGAGTGGCTTCACCTCAGGTGTGCTGCTTGTACTACTAGCAGAAGACCCCGATATGGATGCATGCACTGATGCCACCACCTTTGCTTGCTCTGGAGGAACATACCTACATCCAAAAAGAGCAACAGTTTTTACAGGTTTAACATGAAAAGTTCTGCTTACCACTGGTAAGACTAAAGTGTGAGAATTGGTATATCTCAGCTCTATTAACCACTGACCCTACAACAAGTATTATCAGCAGTCTACAAAATACCCATTATTTAATTATGCCAGATCTTTTTAAAATGGACTAGAATTCCAAGTCATCAACATTTTATAGCATTTATTTAATACAAGCCAGGTGTCTTCCACCCCCTAATAAAAGCCTGCAAAATTCTTTACTTTACAGTGTTGTTCACATCCCCTTAAGCCATTTCTGTACTGTCAATACATGCTACACACTGAGAAAGTGCTGTACTTTCTTCCGCTTCCTGTACAAGCTCTGAATAAAGTCCAGAAATCATTTTACTTTAGACAGCTGTGCAAAGAGCACACAAGAAGGAAAGCACACTCAAAAATGTGAGGGTAACTGTCCACCTTCACTTCTTGCTATAGAGGCAACATTTATAATTGTAAATCTATCTTACCATCTTTTCTTTTCATATTTTTCCTGTAGAAATTCCTTTACTTTCTGTGGATCCCTGAAGTCTGGAATTGCTGATGATCTATCATCAAACAGGCCTAGCCAAATCTGTTTGCACACCTTATAAAAACAAACAACAAGAAAATAACATACCCACAGATTAATCAAAGAAAAATATCTTAAAGCCTATTTAGGTTTACCATTGTTAATACATCATTAAAAAGTGCATGGCTGCACATTTTTTGTTCCAGACTGAGCTGCTTTAACAACCAACTGGTGCACCATGTACTGGTCTAAATACTTAAAGGTGAAAGACCACTGGTCACAGCAGGGCAAGCAACTGCTAGCATAAAATTTCACCATCAAATACTGGTTTTACAAAATATTTGTATCAGGCACTCATGAAGGGGCAAAACACCTGATTTCTGCTTGTGATACTTACGACTCTTCTCCTCCACCTAATGCTACACATTCCCTTACCTGTACTCCAGGGTTTAAACTATTTCAACAGATTCCATATGCCCTAAGCCCCATATAGTAGCTCTTAAAGGATCTGAGATTCAGTGTTTATACTTATTACTATTTGAGTACAGGAACATTGTTTTTAAAGCAGCCTTTCTTACCATGATGTATACTATACCATAGAAACTGCATTTAATTTACGAAGGCTGACAGAAAGGGAAAGTACTTTTAATTTTCTAAACGTAGTTATAAGTAAGCAAAAGCTGAGCCAGTTGCAAAATTCTCAGTCTGATCAGCTTCAATTCTTGAGCAAAACAAGAGGAAAGGTGACTGTTCTCAAACCTGAGACACAGCAATTGTCACATCTCAAATGTTTTCTTTAAGCACTTAAGACTACTCTGCAAGTAACCTGAGCATGCACCCAAATGATACAGCAAACATCAGCTATCCTCTAAAATAAGACTACCATCTTAGACCAAGTTTCTTTCAGAGAAGCAGAGTCAAGAAAGCTTTGCTTTTATGATGCACACCCCTTCTTCCCTCACCCTTTCTGAAACAGTCCTGAGCATTCCTCTCCACATGCCTTCTACAAACATAGCCCTCTATTGCTGCAACAGTGTTAGGTTTTCAGCTTGGTCCCTCATGACCTTCAGATGAAGCACGTTCTCTCAACAAGCAAGAGCTGCAAAAGCTGACAGCCCTGGAAGTTGGTAAATCAAGGTAGAAGCTGTGATACTGCCACTACACCTTCCCCAGTTGTTTTCTTCTTTACCAAGCTAGCTAACTTCACCAAAATTGTAGCAAATTAGCATCTTCTAGAGCAGTAGCTGTCAGATGTTATAAAACTTATAGGCCATTTTCAAAGACTGCTCAGGATTAGAGAGATTTAGACAGCATAAGTATGTATTTCATATTTGATGTCTTGAATGCCTGCATTTCCAACACTACACAGTCCTTAGTGACATCTACTGGACAGAGATGAACAATAGGAAGCAGATCTAACTAATGACCAAATGATAACCCTAAATTTGTGAATTAGACAGTCATCTAAAAATAAGATCAGCAGTTCTTACTTCAAAGAAACTCAGCTATTCAACATTCATTCAGCAACTGTACTCCACAAAAGGTTTAACTTCAATACACTGATTTGAGTCAGCAAATTTAAAGTCATCATTTGCAGTATGGTAACAGGTGAAATCAAACTGAAGATATTTGCTTAATACTTCATAAAAATGTAGAAGATATAAACTTAGCCAAGAAGTCTCAAGTCTGAGCTAAAAGAATAGCTAATAGCATGAAGCACTATTTTAATAGTGGACAGCTTTCACGTAAGCACTACTTTTTGCTGACAAAAAAGTCAGAATGTTCATGGTATAGCTTTAAAGATCTACAGTGGATAGTCCAACATGGGCCAGCAGTAGTATTTCCATACTTCGACTTAAGAGTGTAACTGTACAAACTAGGAGACACATGACTGCTAAGAGGAAGAGAAGTCCTTTTGTGGCTAGTTACAGAAAAGCAGAAAGACAGTCCCTACTCAATCCTGCACCTAGCCCAATAACACCCTGGGCTGCACTATGATTATCAGTTTGCATCCAGCCTAAATTGTGCTAGAGAATGAAAGAGGATTTCCTCTTCTCCACCCATAAGGCAATTACTGCCTCTTCTCCTACCACCCAAAACAAGTCAGATGAAAGAAACTCATCACAATTATCATGTCACTAGTACCACAGAAACCTGTACTGACATCAATTCATAGCAACCCAGCTTTTCATCTTTCTCCCTCTCTCAGTTTTCTGCTTCATCTTTACCCTGGAGGGCCTAAGTATTCAGAGGGGAAGGGGGGGTGGAACCGCAATCACAAAAACCCATAACAAATGCAGTTCCATGTCAACCAGTGTCAAACCTTCCTGACCACTACAGACCATTTCTAGGAGAAATGAGAGAAGGCGGCCCTGTGTGAGTTGAGATCATTATCAGCTATAGCAAATAACAGTTCTGTGAATATGCAAACAGGTATGAAGGAGGACTATGCTGTCCAGACACATTGTTGATTTAAAATTAAGCAAGTTTAATAAAGGCATCAATTCCTGCACTGCAATTTTTGCAAACCTTCAGAAAGCATGCTTCCAAAAGTGTTTCCTGGAACAACGGACTTCTTCTAAACACAAAAGCAGTACCAACTGAAATGTGACTGAAGTCACTGTTACAATTTATTTAATTAAACCTATCAGGCATTCTTTACTGGTTCTGTTACTAGTACCAGAAAGAACATTACTAACGGCCAACACAACTACCAAGCAAAAGAACCTAGACTTAGTCACACACTCTTGATCAAGAAGTTGTCATTTTTAACAGAGTCTGACAGCAGTAACTATGCAAATACAAGTTAAAGTATTTACCACACCAGAAATGCAAATTAAATTTCACATAATTTTCTTTACCTCAACAGTTCTTCAAGAAAGTAGTTTCTCAGAAGTCTTAAATACAGACAAGTTTTTAGAAGTTTTAGAGTCACACAAGAAACTACTAAAAAGGCAGTTTTGTCTATTTCTGTGTGAAGAACCACACAATGCTTTGGACATCAGCAGCCATTCGAAGCAAGCATTCAGAACACAATAAAAGGCCTCTTGTCTTTTCTTATTTGCTGGTGACCTGTATGCTCTACTTTTGTTACTATCATCTGACTTGACAGAGATCCACAATACTTCACTGATTATGCTTCAAGTGAGTCATAACACACAATTTTCAGCTACCTACAAAAAATAAACAGCTTCATGCTGTGCATTACCATAGGATGAAATTAAAACTGGAAATTAAACTAAGAAATATTATTGTCAGAACTTGCACTGTCATAAGTTGGGATTTTTTTAATATTTATCTTTAGCTTAATCTTAGAAGTTGCTAACAGTGCTGTGCCTTGTGCAAGGAAAAGGCTGCCGTGAGAAACGTATTTTTACTGATGAGGCCATTGTCATTTTTATTTCAAAGCTATTTAAAAGTTACTCTTATTATAAAGATCAAGGATATTTAACGCCATATAACTTGCTGTTGAGTTATGGTGGAGAATAATCATTCAGCATTTACATCTTGGGTACCCTAATTACCCCCCACTAATTACAGCTTTTAAATCCACTATCTGAATTTGAAAGTGCTTGAGATACTAAAAGATTGATTTTTCTACATTTCCACAATGTGGCTGGTTGTTAGGCTTTTGCTCATTTGGTTTTGGGCTGTTTGTTTGGGTTTTTTGTTATTTGGGTTTTGGGGTTTTTTTGTTACAATTAGACTGGTTTGAGCTTCAGTTCTATGTTCTGTCTTGCCTGACAGCTGCCTAGGCAGGACACCTGAACAAATTAGCAGTTATTCGCAGTATGTGCTGACTCTAGCTCAGCCATTTCTTGCAGGACATGAGGACAAAAAAGTGCAAGGAGGCAGTAAAGGATATACAAATCTGCACAAATCTGATCTTTAAATTACCAGTCTTCATGGTCAAAGTTTTCTTCTTTTGATAAAAATTTACTATTACAAGAAGGAAAAAACACCACATACAAAACAAACAAACAAACAAAACAAAAAAAAAAAAACAAAAAAAAAAAAAAAA
>NDXB01014886.1:84544-95899 GCA_002631895.1 Agapornis roseicollis | reverse complement strand
AAAACAAAAAAAAAAAAAAAAAAAAAAAAAAAAAAAAAAAAACACAAACAAAAAAAACCCCAACAAAACAAAACCAAAACACCAAGCCATAAAGGAAACAATTTAGGTAAAAATTCTGAACAATATGTTTTGAGAAATTTGAATTGATATCCCAAAGAGCACATTTCAAAACACTTCTCTTTTTCAATATGACAAAAAATGATGCTGCCCAACTTTCATGATGCATCACCTCTGTGCCTGGCAAAATCTTGGAGCATATTCTCCTGGAAGGCATGCTAAGGCACATGGAAAACAACGAGGTGCTTGGTGGCAGCCAGCATGGCTTCACTAGGGGGAAATCCTGCCTGATCAATTCGGTGGCCTTCTATGATGGGGCTACGGAACCGATGGACAGGGGTAGAGCAGTTGACGTCATCTACCTGGACTTGTGCAAAGCGTTCAACACTGTCCCACACGACATCCTTGTCTCTAAATTGAAGAGACATCAATTTGATAGGTGGGACACTCGGTGGATAAAGAATTGGTTGGATGGCCGCATGCAAAGAGTTGTGGTCAATGGCTCAGTGCCCGGCTGGAAGCCAGTGACGACTGGTGTCCCTCAGGGATCAGTGTTGGGACCGGTCCTGTTTAACATCTTTGTCGCTGACATGGACAGTGGGATTGAGTGCGCCCCCAGCAAGTTTGCTGCGTGATTTGGTGGATACGCTGGAGGGAAGGAATGCCATCCAGAGGGACCTTGACACACTTGTGAGGTGGGCTGATGCCAACCTCATGAAGTTTAACCAAGTGCAAGGTCCTGCACCTGGGTCGGAGCAGTCCTGGTCACAGCTACAGGTTGGGCAAAGAGGAGATTCAGAGCAGCCCTGCAGAGAAGGACTTGGGGGTGGTGGTCGAGGAGAAAATGAACATGAGCGGACTACAGTGTGCGCTTGCAGCCCAGAAAGCCAACCGTATCCTGGGCTGCATCAAAAGAAGCGTAACCAGCAGGTCAAAGGAGGTGATCCTGCCCCTCTACTCTGCTCTCATGAGACCTCACCTGGAGTATTGGGTGCAGTTCTGGTGTCCTCAACATAAAAAGGACATGGAGCTGTTGGAACAAGTCCAGAGGAGGGCCACGACGATGTTCAGGGGACTGAAGCATCTCCCATATGAAAACAGGCTGAGCGAGTTGGGGCTGTTCAGCCTGCAGAAGAGAAGGCTGCATGGAGACCTCATAGCAGCCTTCCAGTATCTGACAGGGGCCTATAGGGATGCTGGGACTCTTCATNATATGAAAACAGGCTGAGCGAGTTGGGGCTGTTCAGCCTGCAGAAGAGAAGGCTGCATGGAGACCTCATAGCAGCCTTCCAGTATCTGACAGGGGCCTATAGGGATGCTGGGGAGGGACTCTTCATTAGGGACTGTAGTGACAGGACAAGGGGTAACGGGTTCAAACTTAAACAGGAGAGGTTTAGATTGGATATAAGGAAGAAATTCCTTCCTGTTAGGGTGGTGTGAATCTGGTTGGCCAGGGAGGTTGTGAGTGCTCCATCCCTGGCAGCGTTCAAGGCCAGATTGGATGAAGCATTGGGTGACATGGTTTAGTGTGAGGTGTCCCTGCTTATGGCAGGGGGGTCAGTACTAGATGATCTTAAGGTCCCTTCCAACCCTAACTATTCTATGAATCTATGATTATATCTTAAACTCCATTTTGACAGAATTACTCATTCCTTTGCTTTTACAGGTAACACATGAAGAAGCATCTCAACTCACCACTAAGTTATACAACATTACTGTGAAGTAACTGCTCCCAAAAATTCTATGGCTTTTCAAATCCTTCTACATCACACTGTTTCTGGTGATGTCATATTCTGGTTCACCCATTTAATACCAATATTCTTTTTGCAACAGCAACACAAATAAGCCTCCGCTCAAAAGCTTTGTAATTCACTAAGAGTCTTGCTATGCTCCTGCTTTTGATAATCAAAGCTTTATTAAACAAAATGCTCTGCTTGTAGGAGAAGAGCCTGACAAGCTGAAGCCAAGAGTAAACATTCAAGTTATGTGGAAACCCCTAGAAACAGTGGAATGTATCCAAAAATCCATAACCATTATCCACTGTCCATGAAAAGCATAATTAGTCCATGTCCCATGGGTTCATCAATGCAGCAAGAAAAAAGAAGAAAACACAGCACTGAAGTTGGAACGATTAAGTGCATGCAACATTTGAAAGTCTGCTTGTGATGAAGGGTTGACAGAAGCAAGACTGAAGTTTTGCTTGCCTCTACTACACTGTGGGACCTGCAAAGTAACAAAACAAAGCAAAGTGTTATCTTGACAGGTAACAAGAAGTAGAAAACAAGATTCAGTGGTTATCTTCATGAAATTTAAAGTTCATGAGAAACCATTCGCAACTGGTTTGGGAAGAACAGTACCTGTTCTCTGCCAACAATCTCTAATGCTGCAAGGGATGTCATTAGATATTTGGCAACTAGACACCAGGAAGTTCAGAATTAGATCAGTAAGTACAGCATGAAGCAAAGAGGGAAAGAGAATCACAACCAGCTTCAACCTACTCACCCTGACCTGGATAAAAACCCAGGAGGAAGCAAAGCAGAAACTGTGAGTTGCCATAACTTAAGTATATCACTGAAAGGAGAAATTGGGCCAAGCACGTCATATGTTATAATGAAGTCTTTACCTATATTTCTCTTCATACCTTTGGTTTCCCCACATCTGCACTCGATAGCTATTCTATTTGAGAGAAGTTGTTTTCCATACACTACTTTCTAGCTTTGACAGAAAGGAAGAAATCATCCTGTTCAATGCACATCCGCTACTCTGCAAGACAAAGTTAAACCAGAAAGACTTCTGGTTTAAAACCCAGCCTCCTAGTAACATTTCATGCTTTCAGGAGTTCCAAGCAGAGCTCAAGGGCTAAGAGGAACATAAACATACCTGTTTTCCACAAAAGTTTAGCTTTTGATTTTGCTTCTAGTTTTGTTGTTACATTTTGTGGTGAGGGGGTTGTGTGTTTTTTTACAGAGCTGGGAAAGTAGGGAAGGATGAGCACATTAAAAAGCTGCTAGAGAATTCAAAACCCAAAAACCAAGCCAAACAAAAAAAAGGCAAAAAACCCAAACAAACAAGCAAGCAAACAAACAAAAAACCAAAACAAACGAAAAAATCCCTCACAAAACAACAAAGCAAACCCTCAAAACAGCAGTATCCACCAAATTTTGGAGAAAGGCTGAGATAATCTGAGATTTCAGTTATTTCTATTCCAGTGCCACATATTTCAAAGAATCAACACTACCATAACCATTTTGTCATAACTATTTCACTGATACACATCCTCCAGTGTGTGTGGGAAGGCAGCTATGGGAGCAACAATGGCCTTCTGCTTGCACAACACATTGAGCCACCACACTTTAGAAACTCCTCTTAGCATAGTTGTGCTCGTTAGGAGTAATAAAAATTCAGTTCAGCCAGCAAAATTAAGTTTGTGCTCATGAAGCTGCCCTTCTCTTGTGTGCAGTTAAGGCAGCATGGCAAGGAAAAGCTATGAGGACAAGTACTGCTGCTGGAAGAAGCTGCATTTCAACTAGACAAAGCACACCATCAGATCTATAGCACTTCTTGTTTAGATTCAGATTTACCATTGCAGGGAGATTACACATGTCAGTCTAGTTTAAAAAGCTCTAATGAGATATTATCTTCCAGGAGACTGGTAAATGCCCAATTAGACTTTTTCCTTCCCCCCTCCCCACCCAATAAGATATCCTCCATTATGCACCATACATAATGCTGTCAATGCAAAGAGTTACAGATTACCACACAAGAAAGCTATGTTCCAAAACATAACACTCACCACAGGAAGAAATATTTGGAAACAGTTCCCTTATGTAAGCACATTATAGCTTTGTTTAGTAATTCAGCACTTCTGATATCAATATTATTCAGTAATCTTTGTAGGCTGAAAGAATTTCATACTGCCAGTATAACAATTTCAAAGTCAGTCTGGGTCCAGAAGTTACAGCTGCTTTCATAAGCACGTACTGCAAACTAATAAATCCTGCTAACAAAGACACTGTTCTATACACAATCGGCTCTTGTACCTCTATATCATATTAGTAGAACCAGGGATGTACTACAAGTACACCTGACTGCACAGCTCATGCTGTCAGGACTCATCAGCTCCAACTCAATACTGCTCTTTCCAATTCAGGGTTTCTAGGCCACATAGCACAGTAAAGTCGATTCTAGCAAGGCATTTTGGTCAGAGCAGACATCAGCTCTGAACTAGCCTCATACTGCTATGAGTTCTGCAAAAGTACAGGAAACTGGCACTTTCTCAGGTGCTATCAAGAGTTACGAAGACTGGCACCAAAACAAAATTCAGCACTGTTAACTATTCCCAAGCAGCTGAGCATACCTGCATAGTGTTCTACTTAGTACCTCAGGCCTTTCCTCCCAAAGATACACAGACTTTCCAAATACAAGACCAATACTATCTAAATTATTTTCTTCTACCATATACATACCAGATTAGGCTACTTGGAAAGGTTAGAAAATACCTGGCACTTTTGAAATATGTAGTAGAAAAATTAATTATGTAACTGATTTGCCTCATAATACTATTTTTCAGCTTCAGGGGAAAGTGTCTGAATATTCATTCACAGCTCTAATGGCAACATGAGATTAGTACCACCTCCACTTTCTGCTAACAGTGAGTTCACTTTCTACTACCATTGCTCTACTGAATCAGATGTCTAAGCAACATTATCATTTGATTATGAGTATTCAGATTCATCCCCACACCACTCTCTCATTACTCTTAACATGGAAAAACAGTGTGAAAATACATCACACTGTTCTTCATGAAGAGGAGGAGGAGAAGGAGAAAAATCCTACCCACAAAGTCAGAATTGCTTTATCCTTCAAAAAGGCTTCAGAAGGCACTTGAGTAATATCAGGCTGAATCTGTCTCCACTCTTGCTGCAAAAGTAAGCTAATCCAAACACTAGCAAAACTAGAATTTGGACATCTTTTACACCAGCAGATGAGTAAGCAACACTAAAACACAGATGTATTCACACACAGTAAAAATACTTAAATCTATATTTGAAGCAGTTAAAAAACTCATCCAAAAAAAGTTCACATTACCTGTGCCAGAAAGACATTTGTTAAAGATACATACACAGGGAAGAAGATAGTGTCTCACACCTGAATAGCTGCTCTGAATAATCCCTTCCAAAGCAGTGGCTGTGAGGAAGACTTTTAATAATGTTTTACAAAGGTGGCAATTTGTGACAACTATAGAAAAGTTACTATTTCAGATAGTAGGATTATTTCCACCCGTTTTTTCGGTTTTGTTTTTTTGGTTTGGGTTTTTTTTTTTTGGTTTGGGTTTTGTTTTNATAAACCCTAAAGATTGTAAAATACAGAGTATTTTGGACTATCCTCTGTGCATATTATTAGTGTTTAATCAAGTTACATTTTTCCCTTTATTATTAAGAGGCATTTACTCTGATTTTTAGGTTCAGTTATGGTTTAAAAAAATGTGTATTTTTTTTTTTTGACCTTATAAATACTGTTGGAAAGAGAGTGAAAAACTACATCTTCTAAGAACAACTCACTACCTTATCTCGGGGAAGCTTTCCTGGCTCTTTTCTTTTCTATACAGATGCCTATTGTACACCAATCACCTGGAAGCCAAAAAGCTTACCACAGAGGCCTTGGCCATGTTGGAGAAAGACTGGAAAGACAAAGTGGGACAAAAAGTATTTTACAAGCTATAGAAAAATAAAAGAAAAATAGAATACTAGATTGCAAAAACTAGAGTTTTATATGTATAATCTGCAGAACTAAACCAACTGAATGTTACAACATCTAAGCCATTCACTGACTGTACTTTGTTTCACACGTCCATATTCAAAAATGTTGGACAGTTCCACATTAGAACAAGTTTATCCTAGAAAATTTCATTTCTTATTATGCACATAAGAGCCACTTCTGCTGCATATAGCAAGCTAAGCAAAGAAGGTTTGCTGGGTTTTTTTGTGAAGCTTTTTTGTGAAGTCCAATGAACTTCATCTCGATACTTTGGAATATTCACCTGAATACAAGATAAGTTGCAATACCAACAAGAGAAAGCAAAATGTTTACTGCAACACACAGCATGACAAAGTGAAAATTCGTTTAAATTAGGTTTTAAACATCTAACAGCATTTAAAACATCATTTCTGATCAGTATGAGCACTTGTTAAATCTACCATCTGCAGCTACAAATATCTATTCAATGTTCCTTTGGAATTAAGGTAATGCACTGCTACCCAAAACCCAAAATTAAACTCTGGATGGCACTGTCATTTATCAGGTAGTTCACCAAAATCATTGCAATACTTTAATTAGAGGAATAAGTATGATAAACAGAAATATCCCTGCTTTTGAAACATCGTATAGCATTGCAGAGATCTGTGAACTTTTTTTATGTCAGTAACAAGCTTCATACCAAGTAAGTCTTTATGACTGGCAGACCAGTCGGGTCTATAATGAAAAGGACAACTACACTAATCAGCCAAGTAAGGATCACTTAAGGTTCCAGATCAGTGAAAAATGGAAGTGGTAGCAATCTCTAGCTGTTGCAGAAATTAAAACAGGTGTGGAGGAGGAGGGAGGAAAGAAGTGAGGCACATATACACACACACATTTTCCTCCACATTTGTGAAGCCTTAAGTGAAGCTGAAGTTTACAAGCTAATCTTGTGGAAAAAGACTCCTACATACTATATATCCACAAAAGATTCTTTATTATTCTCCCTATGCAGAAAGTCATCAATATCCTATACATATATACACACATAAACATGTGATGTTATACAGCTTTAACATGCCAAAACTATTTTAAAAAACCCTAGTCAAAACTATTACAAGTATTTTATATAATGTCAAGAGTTTAAAGCAGGTTCCAGCTCTGTCTAGAGGAATCACCCACTAATAGTAATTTCAAAAAGTAACATATATTTACCAGGACAGAAAAAGAAATGGCTGCTTCTATTTTCATTCTTCAACCTGGCAGTTACGAATGAGCCAAGTTTAAGGGAAGTTAAGTATCAGCATTTTGCCTAATGACGGGATTTAGCCCCACAAAGCTCCATAAGAACTTGCTCACAAGACACTCTGCAGCCTAAAATCAACAGTTCTACTAAAACAGAATACAGATTCAGTGAATGTGAAATAGAACTTTTTCTAACTCAGAACAGCAGCAAAAGCTGACTCTAAAATCCTTGGTGCTATAGCAGGTTTTAAAACACAAACTTTGTCCTCAAATTAAAGACAGCAATAGCTACACCCAGAGCCTGCATGCCTCACACATCCCCATAGAGCCAATGCAATATTTACCTCCCAGATTTTGTTAAAAAATTATTAAAAAATCATAAAAAGGCAGTACATTAGAAGTTTTTCCTTCAGAGCTGACCCAGGACGGTCCAAACATATACACATTTATTAGGTAACAATCCTTAGAAAAGAAAGAAAAAAAAATGTTCATTTTCCTCCCTCTCCAAAAGCCTTCAATGCTGATATACTTCCATTAAAGAGCCTACTGGAACAACTAGAGGACTTTTTGACACCTACTCTGAAGAAATACAGCTACAAGCAACAAATGTATTTTTGTCACAGTGTGCTCTTTCAGGAAACACTGCTGCAGTCAGTCTCAAGGTTTGGGCTTACGGGAAGAAAAAAAGAAAATGCATATTGCCTTAAGCAATAGCAAAAGAAAACCCAATTCAGAAATACTGATCATATGAATCTAGATTGTCTGAGTGGGGCAATAACACATAACACTGATTATCAGCAACCCAAGTGAAACAGCCTCACTTCAAATGAAGCTGGCTTCAGACTTCTGGCTATATCTTGCTATCAAGAAAAAAGAAAAGAAGAAAAAAAAAAAAAGGAGGGAAAAAAAGACCTTTTCCTCAAGTACTATTTTAAAGTTTATCAAGTGTTTTTTGGGCTTTCACATTAATCTCCAAATGATACTTACTTCATTTCCATGTTTCTGCAGAAATTCTATTTCCTGTTGTGTAAAAGTAGTCATTGAAATTGACTTCACTCTGTGTGGTGGATTCAAGCCCCGTCTAAAAGAAGAAGCAAGTAGTATTTAGTCAGTATTCAGGAAGTCTGTCATCATATGATCACTTTTAACATTACAACCAAAAGTCAGTCAGTTTGAAACTCAGGAGCCATCTCTGCAAAATGCACCCATTTTGGTACTGTCATATAACTTAAGGCTTTATATGATCATCTTAAAATAACATTCAGCATGCAAAGTCGAACAATTGAGCTTTAGGGAAGACCAATGTTTACAACTGGAGATGCAAACTCACTCTGATACTTTCTATGCAAATTTAAGAAAACAGAATTAGAATTTTTTAGAATTTTTTTGTTTAAAGCCCACAACTTGTTCACCCTTGCTTCTACCTTTCATATCCCATTCTTCAGCCCTTCTGTTGTAGCTTGCTTTCCCTCCAACTCCTCTCTCACTTCAGCCTATTCTTAGTACAACTTCTATAAAATCACTAGATTTCTTCAAGCTAAAGTTCCCAGCTCAGGCTCTTTTTCTTCTGCTTTAACCTATACTTCCTGTTTCCTGACAGCATCTTTTTCTAATTCACTTTTGCCCTGCCATCCACAGGTCTGTCTCCCTTCCTCCTCCTGAAACTGCACAAGTCACAACAGCAAAAGCAAAAAAATACAATGTTTTTATTGTATTCCATTGATACCATTACTCATGTAATAGCTCAAAACTTCAGCAGCTCTGCCTTAAGCAAAGATCGGCACTATTCTCATATCCATGCCAGAGACTGCTGAAGCAAGCCTAACAGAAACTCAAGTAATTTGTGATGCCAAAGACTGGCATTGTCAAACCCAGTTCAGTCAAAACCTGCAAGCATAGAGAAAAATCCTGCTGAGAAACAGTGCCAGGATAAGAAAATGCTGCCTTTCTTCTCAAGCTCTTTCTTTAAATACATGCTAAACACTGCTTTTGCCCACAAATACTTAAAATCAAGCCATATTTTGCTCAGTGGAAACAAGAGCATTACATCCTACATATGCCAAACAATGGAGACACTAACTTAGGCAATACAATGGGGTTAATTTAACAGTTCGCCAGGCCTGGATTTTTGTAACAAAAAGAGAAGAAAAATTAAAAGGAAAAAAAGACTATACATTAACTATGAGACATCAAAGAACACAAAATTCTGTGGTTATATATATGAACAGAAAGTTTCCAGAAAGGAAGTTGGGGGAAACTTGCACAATGTAATATGGGCCTACAAACAACTAACAAACCAACTGATAAGAGTTAGCCTTATTGCTTGCATTTTTGACTATGCTTTAATTATAAATTTGGTTCACATTACTTTTAGGAATAAAAAAACACCCCACCACTGGCATTCAATTTAAGACTACTAGTAGTTTCATTTAAACTCCATGATTGTTTCAAGAACACTGTAAGTTGGATCAAGTCCAGACGAGGGCCACGACGATGATTAGGGGACTGGAGCATCTCCCATATGAAAACAGGCTGGGAAAATTGGGGCTGTTCAGCCTGCGGAAGAGAAGGCTGCATGGAGACCTCATAGCAGCCTCCCAGTATCTGAAGGGGGCCTATAGGGATGCTGGGGAGGGGCTCTTCATTAGGGACTGTAGTGACAGGACAAGAGGTAACGGGTTCAAGCTTAAACACGAGAGGCTTAGACTGGACATAAGGAAGAAATTCTTTCCTGTTAGGGTGGTGAGATGCTGGAATGGGTTGCCCAGGGAGGCTGTGAGTGCTCCATCCCTGGCAGTGTTCAAGGCCAGGTTGGATTAAGCCTTGAGTGGCATGGTTTAGTGTGAGATGTCCCTGCTTATGGCTGGGGGGTTGGAACTAGATGATCTTAAGGTCCTTTCCAACCCTAACTATTCTATGATTCTATAAAATACTGTATGACAAAAATCTGATGACCCATATAGTAACATTTTATACTCAAGTCTTATAGAAAAATTTTAGCCAGGTGGTTGGCACCCACCTGGTATTTTAAAGAAATACATTCCATCAAGTTCTATATTACAATCACTTGCTTTCAGATTAAGTATAAAATTGATTCCACCTATCTTAGTCTGTTCTATTTACTCTCCTCCTACTAAGGAGGATGTACAGTTAGCTGTAAACTATTTCATGACTATTTTAAAAGCTAGGGTTATTCATTAATACATTTACATGTTTTTCAGCACAGGTAATATATCTAAACTTTCATGCTAGTTTCTGCTAGAAATTAATTTTTACAATAAGTATAGTTTACGTGCTATATTGTACCTGTGTTTGTAATTGAAAGGCACTGCACAAGTTTAAGCAGTACCTACTCTATACTGATCTGCTATGGCTCTTCAAAACATTTACATCAGCAAACACTTATATTCAGTTCTGTTAAGCAGTAGTATCAAATGTACTTAAAGCATTGACAAGATTTTGTTTAGACCCGCTAGAAACTTCCTACGTGCCTACATGCCTCTCACATTCCAGTGAGGACTGTTTTAAGGTTCAGGTTATGAAGTTTCCTAATGTACATATTATATCCATCATGTGCAACAAGATGAATTTTTTTTTTAATACCCTCCTGCTAAAGGAGGGCATCGCCATTCCTAAAGTTCAGATCACAACACAGAAGCATTAGATATCTCGCATGATGAAAAAGATCATGTTGCTACATCCATGGTCCAGGAGGACTTGAAATCCTGAACATAACTTTAATAGCCATAAATGCAAAGTTAACGATCAAGCTACAGTATTATACATACAAGTATTTATGTTTACTTAACATGGCAAGGGGTGGAAGGAAGCCTGTGAAAAGCCTTCTCTTATGAAAGCAGTGCAAGAAGTCAGTGGAACACAGAATTCAAGAGAAGAGGCTACATTTTTCAGTATACAAATATAGCCCACAACATATGCATTATTTTCTTTAGACAAATTACTTCAATTCTACCATTAGAACAGCTAAACCTTCTTTTATTATTTCTAACTAGGATGAGCTGCTTCCAGTAACATTACACCCATGAACTGACTAGATTCTCCCTAAAACAGAGCAGTTGTGAGATTTACAAAGCAGAACTCAAGAACTAAGCCAGAGTACAAAAGGTACTCTTACTTGAAAAACCTAAGATATTTTATATGTTTCCTTACCTACAAAGATTACTTGATGACCAAATGATTCACAAACAACTCATCTACATATGGGGGAAGCTTACTGGTAGACAGCCAAGTATGATTATCCCTTCTGAGGAATTCACAAGCCTTTCTTTTTGTATTAAAAAAAAAACAAAAAAAAAA
>NDXB01014886.1:60664-76548 GCA_002631895.1 Agapornis roseicollis | reverse complement strand
AAAAAAAAAAAAAAAAAAAAAAACATGTACTTTATAATTTCATGATTTAAGTTGCAAAACTGCCTGGCAACACTATGTGTGATTAAAATCTTAAGGTTTAAAGATTCCCAACACAACTTTCTTAGGGCCGGGTTTTGCAGCGTTGACGTCAGTACATATGTTAGCTTTAGCTTTTGTAGGAGCAAGATGTTCCATTTCCTCATAGTTTTAGTTAAGAAAATCTAGGACTAAGTGTTCAGCATCAGTAGTTTGGCATTCCTCCTCTGATCTTGCTGGATGTGCTGATTTACGTGAGCTGATCAACCAGGCCTAAGTTTTAAACCTGGAGTATAATGCACTTATCTCAAAGTTTTCTATTATGGATGGCAGGAGCTGTTCACATTGAAAGATAAACACTGCTATTAAATACTGCTTACATAGCACTCTTAAAAGTAAGCACACAAATATTTCCATTGTTGTAAGGATAAAATTCTCACTGCTTCCCCTGATTTTCCACTTCTCTCTGAAATGCTGATATTAGTCTTATGCAGGTTTCCTTCATTTTTCTTTGCCCATTACAAATCATGCTAACATTGGAGATTTGCCAATGATATAAATGACCTAAAGTAGATGACCTACATTTAGGGGAAAAGAAGAAAGGTTAAAGGCTGAAAAACAAGTTGGTCAGGGTTTTTTTCCTGGAAGATAACTTGGAGAGCAATACTGTAGGGAAGAGCTGGGCTTTGTTTCAACCAGAGGCAAAGGGCTTTGTAACTGAACCGAGAATGACCCACTTCAACTGCTTGTGTCCCAAGGTACTTAAAATGAATGTCACACAGGAACAGTTGTCAATAAAAACAGTACCATTGCCATTGAAGTTGTCATAGTCATTAAAAGGTGGAACAGAGCTCCCAGGGAAAATCCAGGTCCTGAGGCTTAAGTCACTCAGAAAGCTCCATAGGAGTCCTGCAGATTTTGTGTTACACTAGAGCAGGCTCTCCTTTGTTTCATGAAGAAACAGTTCAGAAGTTATTTATGGTCAGCACCAGTGTGGGCTTATGCTGGCAAACAAGTGACATCTATTAACATTAATTTGGTTTAGAAATCACCTTTTAAAAATACCAAAACTTTCCATTCTGTATCTTATAAAGCTGACTTACCCTAGGAAACTATATGAGGAGACCATTTTACAGATACCCATAAACTCTGTAGAATTTGGGTTCTTCTACAGACTGTGAGCATATCTGCTCCAAACCTTGAGTTCCAACAGTCAAGCATCTAAATCTTGTTTCCCACAGGAATCGGTGCTTGAGAAATACAATCACCTATGTATAAATTCATGTGTTACGTTGTTGACACATATAAGTGTGAAAGCTAGCTACATTAGCTTCCAGCCCCGTTTCACCTCCCCACAAGCAACACTATAACTTGTGTTGCTATTCCACTCCCTCCTTCTCTATTTTTTGCTGCTCGAAGCTAGCATAAATTCCCTCAAAGCAGATGGCTTGTGTTTTCTCTAAATTACTAAGGAAAAAATTCTCACAAATAATACACATGAATAAAAACTCTATTCTTCAGCATTACTCTTTGGTTTTCTTTTTCCTGATAGATTTTTCTGTTTCTCTACCCCAGAATCTGAATTTCCTTTCCTACAGCTTCTCTGTCCAAATTTGTTCTTCATTCTCTCTTCCTGATGACCAGACTTCTGTGGTTGGAAAGATACTGGCCAGCTGTTTATTCCAAAAGTGCTTAATCCCTGCTGCACCTGCTACAGCTTTTAGCATTAAAAATAATTTTTAACAAGAGATAAAGCAATGATTTCTTATGCTTGCAACATTTCTCTTCACATAAAAAACAGAAATTAAATCTTAGCCAAGTCATGGGTAATATTAGAGAGATGTTGCTTTAGTAAACCCCAAAATATGGGCCTATAGAGTATAAATTATAATATTCAAGAACATAATGTACAAGATTTATTGTCAGTCAAGACCAAAATAATGGGAGAGTCTAAGAATGCACATTTGGGAAATGGATAAGACAGTCTCTGTTTGTCACTAGGACTGAGGTCAATAATATCCATTTTAAAGCAATTAGCCCAGCAGGCTAAGTGATGTGAAAATTATCATGCTGAAAAGCTAATGGGCTATTAAATCCATCTTGCTTCACTACTGATGGGCATATAAAATTAATCCTGGGATTAGGTATATCAGATCTGTGGTAAACTGCCCCTGCAATATTTGAAGTGATTTCTGAGAATGCTAAGGTTGCAGCAAGTGTAGCTGGCAAGAAAATTCACTGATATGCTCTATTAAAGATTCAGTCAACCAAGCATGAATTGGTGTGTCTGTGCCTGGCTTTATCTAAGCCAGAGCTTTTTGTTAATGAATAGACAGATTTTAGTGAGAGATCAAACCAAAAGAAAATCATGTTTATATAATTCATTATTGATCGTTGACAGTTATCTAAATCTAGAGAATTTAACTGCAGGAAATGGTCAGACAAATATAATTGACTTACAAAACTGGTTTTATTTGAAAAGCCATTTCTCTTTGACATTTCCCACTCACTGCTATGACATTAACACAGTAGAAAAGGTAAATGATTGATAGCCTTGCCTTTACCCATAACAGCTGTTCACAGATCTCACCATAAAGACACAGTCACATCAGCTTGGTTTCTTTGTAATGCACAAACTATTGGTCTTTTTTATTTTTAATTAGTGTGACATACAGGTACTCTGTTTTGAGTAATGTAGGGTAGGAAGTGATTTTTCAACCTCCACAGCAATGAAAGTCTGAGAATCAAAGCCGAATCTGGCTCTGCAGATGACATGGAGGAGGCTGAAGGTATGGGGTGAGAGACACAAAACCAAGAGAAATAGAAAAGCACAATTATTCTTTAGATTCCTCCCTCAACAGTTTATGACCTATCTACTATAGCTGTGTTGATAGAACAGCTTTTGCAGTTTCCAAGTGAGATAGATTGAAGCTGTGTGGAGTCAGGTATCAGGCATTAATAGCAAAACACATGCTCTACCTGCTGCAAAGTAAACTAGAATTTTCCTCTTCATCTGAACAAATCAGATAGGTTTCAAGAAGAGGGTCATAAAGGTGCAGAATGCACAACAGATCAACATCAGAGATGGTTAAAAAGCCTAAAGTATCTTAGCTTGATGTTCTGCTCTTGGTGATAATTGCTAAGAATAAAAGTTCCATCATAAATGACACTTTAGGTGAGCTTCTTGCAGTTGTTATTTTTTCTGAATTGACTGGAAAATCTGAGTTGAAATTAATCAAATCAGTAACATCCTAAAGTTAGCATTGTTAAAAATATGGTTCATTTTGCCTAAGTTAAGTCTATTACCCTGTAGTTCAGTTGAATCGACTTGAAATTTTTCAGTGGGAAGGACTGAGATTTCCTGGATGGACTCCCATGTAGCACTAGTAATCCTGTACCCCTACCTCTCTTCAGTTTTAGAACTTAACTAAGCTATTAAGTACCACTCTCATGAAATACCCTCCTTTGGCTTTCTTCATCTTCGTTCATTTTCTTCCCATAAAACTAAAACAACAACAACAAAACATATATATATATATACACACATATACCCATTGATAACATTAAAAAAACAAAAAAAAAAAAACAAAAAAAAAAAAACAAAAAAAAAAAAACAAAAAAAAAAAAACAAAAAAAAAAAAACAAAAAAAAAAAAACAAAAAAAAAAAAAAAAAAACAAAAAAACAAAAAAACAACCAAATTCTGATGTAGATTTTCAGCTATTTAGAAAGTTGCTCAGAAGAGTAAGCAGCTTCTGTGTTACTTAATTTGTGCTTATGGTTGTTAACCAAACAATGTGCTCTCCCAGCTGGACTGGAACTACTAGGGGATCTTGTGAGCCCGTCTTGCCTAAGATTACAATTGTTTTACTGCGAGATTTACAAGTTCCCTCAGGAACCGTGTTCAGTGACAAACAGATTAGATATTTTTTTTTGAGTGGGAAATTTTTGAGTGCAGGATTGCTCCAGCTCATAGTGTAATCCAGCCTAATTCACAAGAGGTTTTCATATCCAGGGAGGACATTTCAGCAGATTTGCTTGTTCCAAAGTTTCAAAATTTTTAGTATTTTAATTGAAGTGAGCAATTTTGATAGCTGAGGAGGCATTATTCTCTTCCTGCTTTCTAGCTTGGTCAGTGATGGTGAAAGGTTATCAATATTTCAACCTTGCCCCTTTATTTGACACAGTTCTTGAATTTCCATCATGCCTTAAGTGTACAAGATCATATTTCCGTTTGTAATCACAGACTAGGTAGTGGAAAGAACATGCCTATATACAGTTGCAGTGAAGGCAAGGCATCTGTCATAGGAATACCTTCTACGTGAGGTGAATGTGTTTTATTTTTAAGTGCATCTTTACAGTACCTTTATTTTTAGGTTATGTGCCAATGCTTCTCTTGCTAACTTTGATTTGTATTGGTTTATCATTATTCTGTAAGATCCTGTAGCTGTATGAAGCTCTATAAACTATCACAAATCACAGGACTTATTGTAAAATGATTGTTTCACCTAACCTTTCTGAGGAACATGCCAGAGGAGAGTGGAACCCTTTAAACTGAAAATATGAATATATTCATATTCCACCCTATAAACAGCAATAGAAAAATAATGGTAAGCCATATCATACTTTACCTTTGCTGGAACTGCCCATGGGAATGTTAGCAATACACAAGAGAGCCAAGAACCTAAAGGCACAAGTGAGATGTTGTGGAACCTATATGAGTAAAGTGAAAAGGAAGCAAACAAATTACCTTAGGAAACAAAGAGCTGAAAGACAGACCTCGATGGAAATAGTGTAAATCTGTCTAATTTATGATTATAAATTAGAAGAGGGAGGGACAGAACCTAAATAGATATCTAAATCACCAATAATTTCTGTAGTATTTTGCTACATAAAGTACTAACCCAGGAAATGGTCAGTCCCAGCTCTCTGAACAGGAACAACTTAATTTTCACAATAAAGTTTATATAACAACTTCTTTCTTGACCTATGAATGAGATTTGTATCTAAAGCTCATCATCTAAATGATGAGCATTTCCTGCTTATTTTCTGCACAACTCCCATGGGACTGAAGAGGCCTTTGTTCGTTTTCACTAATGAATCTAAATTATTGATTAGGCAGTTTAATTTGTGGAAATGATGATTGGTTAGTGTTGTCTTCAACTTGGCAAAAAGAAATACAGGTAATTTCACAAGATCTGCAGTGAGGGAAACACAGTATTAAAATAGAAATAATATTTTCAGCCAGTGTTCTATTATTTCCCCATACTTTATAAACCTCACATATTCTCCTTCAATCTTTCCTAAAATTTGAATTCTTTTAATAAACATCACCCAAGGACTGATTTGGGGAACACTAGAGAAGAATTAGCTGTTCTGAGCAGGCATCCTTCAGTGCTCATGGTAACCTTGAAGCAGTGTTTACAAGTAGAATCTAAACAGATCCTAAACTTTCTAATTCTCTAAGTCAACCTGAATATATAAAGAATGAAAAATGTCAAAAAGGAAGAAAACAGAAGGAGCCTAAGATGCCAAGACAAGCTATAAAGTACCTGTCATGCACTCTGTTATCTGCAACACTGAGACAGTATATCAGTGACTCTAATGTGTTTCAGTCTTGCTGGATAAACAGTTTTATACACTGCACTGAACAAATCAGTGAATAGAAGAAGTATCAGAATAACTAAAAATCATTAAAACATCCATTTAGATTTTAAATGGAATGAAAACGAACAGTATCACAAACTATAGCAATGGAAATGGATATAACAAAATAGGCAAATTTCGGAAATAGAACTTTCAGATGTCAGATACTCAAATAGGAGAATAAAGAAAATTAGGTATGTAATGTGAATACATGAAAATTAAGTTCTTCAATCACTCTGTTTCTGAAATGAAATGTTTTAGATGTGGACTACAAAAGGAAAACCTAATCCTTCAAATTTAGTGTAACCTTTCTCATTCATGTAATTTTAAAATCTGACATATTGCACAAAGTTTTCTTCCATGAATCCCTGAGAATTTGTCTTGTCCAAACTGCAGAGTGGAGGGCTTTACAACTGGCAGTATTAACAAGTTAAAAGTAGGATCATTAACAAGATGCACAACAAACAAAAATCCTCCAGAGAACGTAACACAGGCTAGTGAATAGACATGGATAATCCCTGGTGGCTGGCAAATACCCTCTTAAGGGAGGTTTTCTGCAGGAGAAACCTAATCTCAATCCATACATGGGAAAAATAGTGCTAAAACTGGTAACATTTTGGGACTTTCTCTCCATGTAATTTAATTTAGGAAATAAACCTTCAATATTTATTTGGAATCATTAATTTAACGAGAGAAGTGAACCCATGGGTTTAAGGCCTCTTGTACATTCTGCTGTGTAGCAAGAGCCCCTGCAATTTCTTGCCTTGAACAGAATGTGTTCAACAATGCATGCCAGAGTTGTAGATACAAACAGGTTAGAAATCAAATGAAACTAAGATTTCTCTCAAGAATGCATTCTCTGGTCATGTGGCAACGACAAGGATGTCTCTGTGAAACAATGTGTGTGAATTTCAACTGAGAATGTAGAACTTGAAAATATTTACAAATATGAAAAACTCTTTCTTAACCAAAAGGCAAAAGAGAAATGCTCATCACATGTGGTTTATTCAAAACGACTTGACATAAAAAAGAAGCTTCTTTCTTAACATGACGGGAGTATTTAATATTTACTTGTTACATGCTTAAATAATAAATTAAATAATATTGAATTATATAAATTAATTTAAATAGATCGTATATATTTATATATATTATATATATTTAAAATTAATTTAAATTAAAATAATTAAAGTAAATTATTAAACCAAATAACTACAGGAAAAAAACCTCTACATTTAAAAACAAATACAAAACCCAAATAACATGAATAATTCAATAGTTAAGATGGTGGGTATAGTAATATTCCACATACTGTGTTTTGGCAACTGGCAAAGAGTGTTCAGAACATTATTGCTGCCTGGCTAGAACAAAACTTTGGTTTGGTTTGCAGGGGTTTTTGCAGTTTGCTTTGGGGAAAAGGGAGTTAATGGAAGAGAATGAATCAATATTTGGGATAACGTCTGCTCAGAGGAATACCCTAGTTATTAAAGAGCAGCATCTGACTGACAGAAACAGAGAAATTTGAGAAATACTGGCCCTGATGTGAAAGAGATTTTTAAACAAATGAAAAACACTAAAACAAGTTTCTCCAGACTACCATGGATGAGGAAAATTGCAGAGAAAAAGAACTTGACCATTAATGAATCATCACAAATACAGAAACAAAAGTATAACAGAAGCTATTAGGGAAGCATAGTGTTTCTTACAACCTACGTCTTTTAATCAAGTCTCTTGTAATTGTTAGAATTTGTGTCACAGTCTGATTTCCTTGGAATCACAGAATACAAGGTTGAAGGGACCTCAAAGATCATTTGGTCCAACCTTTCTTTGCAAAGTATGGCCTAGACTAGATGTCCTAGCACCCTGTCCAGATGAATTAGATGTGTCCAACCTTGGAGAATCCACCACTTCCCTGGGAACATTACTCCAATGGCTGATTGCTCTCGTGAAAATTTTCCTCTAGTATCCAGTTGGAATCTCCCCATGAGTAACTTGTACCCATTACCCCCATCTTTTCCATGTGGCTCATTGTAAAAAAGGAGTCACCCTTTAAACACTGGAACATGGTGATAAGGTCTCCTCTGAGCCTTCTGTTCCCAAAGCTGAACTCAGTTCTCTCAGCTTTTCCTCACGTGGCAGGCTTCCCAGTACTTTGATCCTTTTGGTGGCCCTTCTCTGGATCCTCTCCAGCCTCTCCAGAACTTATAGCTCCCTAACTTTACCCTGACTTTCCTAAGTTATCAAGATCCACTTTATGAATACACAGGGGATTTTGCATCCTGCTCCTCATTATGTGGGGTTGTTTCAGACCTCAGTATTTTACTATTTAAGGTCTAGCTTTCGATTTTTTGAGGTTCTATATGTCCATTGCCAGCTTATAAATATTTCCCTGATGCCAGAACAAGCACCCTTCAGCTAATTTTTCCCTCCCTGCATGCACCTTTGTGCACACAGATAACTGCCCAACTGAAATGCTGACACATGCAGGCAAGAGATAGAGTAGGAGTGTGCCCAGCTGTGCTGATTAGCTAACAGCTGCTATTCAGTGCTGCCCACCTAGCTCTAGTGCAGACCATAACTTTGGTGATTTAGAGTTAGTATTATGAGTGTAATCTTTCAAAAATAAAACAATTTAAGCAAAGTGATGATTAACAGAAAAAGGTTTCACAGTAATTAATGTAAAGTTTCCATTTTTACTGACCTAGATGTTTTACGTCCTACTCTTTCCATCATTGATAAAGATAACTACAAATGCACCTGTCAAAGGGTTTAATTATTTCTATCTAATCCTCATTATAAGCAGAGCAGTTAACAGACAATGAATTTTCAGAATATTGTCCACAATCTCCACTTTACTCTGAAGTACCATACATTTTATTTCTTTGCTAGATCTCCTAGCATGGCCAGGCAATGGCCACATTTGCTCTTAGTCTTCTTTACAGCTACTTTCTTCCCCTTGTATAACAAAATCCAAACAACCATTTGTCAATGCGAACTCTTCGAAAGAACATCTTCTGTTTGAAGGATGTATTGTTATTCTTCAAAAATGGAAATGATGTTGGAAGTATGAAAGGCATTCATCGCAAGAGTCAGATAATTCAGCAGTGGATTCTGTCACTTAGCAGCAAATTTATCTGCAATAGGGGGATTTTTTTCTCTAGAAAATTTCGAAGCTAATTAGAATTTTATCATACCTTTCTATTATTATTATCATTATCATCCTCATCTAGTCCTTGATGCTTTTGGTTACTGGGAAATGATGAGTATAATACTCTAGTCAAGAAACAAATGTTCAAACTTGTTATTTTTAAATTGTCTGTTTTTATCTCTCACGAGGTAATGAGATCAACCAATTTCAGTCTGATCCACGATCATCTCCTGAACACTTGATCTGGCAGCCGAGCTTGCAGTAGGCAGTTGAAATAACCAATTAAGAACTGACACGTTCAACAAGAATCTTTCAAAGAACTAAACCATTAAATAAATTACCTACCTCTGACACCTGGGAACATAGTTTCGCTGCTGGTCTACATTTCCATGAGCTTCAGCAGCCAGCCTGCCTGCTGTTGATGTGACACACAGACAAAGAAATTATCACAAACTCCACTTTGACACCGTGCATTGAGTGTCAGTACAGATTCCCAGCAGCTAGGAGACTAACATGCAGTGCCATGAGTCTTGAAATGAAACTATATAGGTATGTGCACCTAGGGTAGGTTCACCCAAAAGTAATAAAAGCAGCAACAGAAGCAATAATGAATTGCCATGTGGGGATCTGCCAAGTGCCAATATGAATGTTGGCTTTTCTTTTTGGTTTTTTCTCCCCAAAGTGCAGTCTCATTGCCTGGTGGATACAGGTTGTTGAACATGTCTGCCTGACTGAAAACATGCTGAAACAACCTCATACGATATTTGAGAGAGAAATTAAACATTTAACATGCATTTCTACTGCAAAATAAAAATAAAACCAAAACCTATCTGTACTCAGATATTATAAACAGCAAATGATAGCTAAATCACCCCAATCTAAAACCATTAGCCCTCTAGTGAAGAAAACCCAATCAAATTACAAAATTGTTGTCCTAAGCTCATTGCCACAGTCATTACTTGATGTAGGAGGTTTGCATAATGGAATAGGCAACCTTCAGATAAACGCTTTAAGGTTAGGCAACCATTTTTCTTCCAATGAACTATAACAAAAGTTACTTTGTAAACTGCATATGATATGTATCACTTGAAATTTGAGGGAATAATTCCCATTAGTATTCAACTAGTGCTCAACAAGTGAAACAATTTTCTCTTCGGACTCTTTTCCTCTCTAAATATTCTCTGATGTCGGAATTATTTCTCCAAACCATTTTGTTACATTATCATCCAAAGCACTGATATTTTTGCCAATAACTTTGAGAATAAAGCTGTGGGCCAAGCCACAATTTTATGACTAATTACTGAGCTCTGGTGCTTGGAATGCTTTTCCCCTGATTAATCCTCCTCTTACAGAACTAACTCTGCAGCACTTCTCCAGTTTCATTAGTATTTTCTTGATTACCTAGGGCTCCTCCACGAAGGCGCAGACTGCAGAACGATATCTTTAAACTTAACTTATTCTGAATTTTCTTTGATAGGTTTAGGTAGAATGTAGGACAGTGGTGCTCCATCAGCATGCTTCCTTCAGCTTCAAGGAACACATAGTGACTTTTCATTTAACTTGACTTAATTATTTATTTGATCTGGCAATATCCCCTGCACTACCTCAGAGATATTAATCACAAGTCTAGATACATCCCCACAAACTGTCAGCTCAGCGTGGGACTGGGTCTATTATCACCTACTGTGTACTACGTAAATGGTGGCATCATTCTCTACAAACCGTCAAATAAGCGGGAGCAGAACACTGAGAAACTTCCAAACCTAGAAACTTCAGAAACTGATCTCCCACATCAGTCAAAAATAATCCTTTTCTCACTTCTATGAGGTGGAAAAATCGCCAGCAGCACTTCCCCTCCCACCATGTAAGTGCTAGCCACAGCCTACATAAAGAGACAAATACATTGGCATTGACAAGCCAAAGATTTGATTCAATACTTACCTAAACACATGTGAATCATGAAACTATAAATCTGTTGACAAAAATGAAGGACTCTACGTAACTGTTGTCTCTCTCTACTGAAACATCTTGAATTAAATAGCGTCAAAAAGTTTATTTGAAGCTGGATAGCAAATATTCTGTCAGAACTTTATTTCTGTAAGTATGCATGTTTTTAAGAATTAGAAATGCTGCATAAATATTGGCTGAGCCATTTGAATGACTATTGTATTTTAATAGCTGCACCTAACTATTGATGCAATTAATTTTCGTTGCCTATAAAAAGTATCAAAATTAAGTACTTTAAGCCAAAATCATATCTTCAGGACAAAGAGTATTGAACTACAAATGTCAGATAATGATTAGTCTAAAATATGTTACTCAGATTATAAAAACAAATGTTGCTCTGATTTATGCAAGCATCCCAGACAAATCAGGAGAAAGCATAGGACTGCAGAGCTTCTGAGATGCCCTATAAAGGGGAACTCTCAAGTGCATCTGAAACTCAATGAATTATTTATCTCATTAGGATTAAATGCAAAATTCTCCCACCATCAATAACATCAGGATTTCTTCTGATAAAGAACATTGCACAACTGGCAATGAACAGTTACAGAGGTAAGGCATAAATTTTAATTTCCATACCAGAACAGCAAGGTTCTGTAACTGTCCCCAGCTGGAGCAACAACAGCAAAAGACCTAATACTTCCAAAACTGAGTTGTCTGTTTAGGGAAAGGACCATATGACATAGCTAAGACAGTGATGATTGCTTCGATGATTCAGAAAGTCCCTGATAGTTGTACACAACCTGCACTATAGTAATACATGTAACATATGTGAACATAAAACTGGAAGTTCAAGAGCGTAGCCACAGACTGGCGGAAACACTGTACTTAACACAGAAAGATAGAAAGGGATGAAAACCTTTACCTCCTTCCCAGAGCTACCCTATTCCCAAAGACCATCCCCAGTTTTTAGGTGCACCACGAAGAGCTGCACTGCAGTAAGCCCCATGATCTAAAGAATCACCGTCAGCCTTCAGTACTCTGATCCTGTAATGCAGATGAGTTGTGTTCCCACTATGCAACTTTGCACCATGACACCATGACAGTAGCTATTTACTTACTGATCAACTAGTGACCATTTTATCTTCCTGATCCATCAACAGTTTCTCAATCAAGCTGAAATGGCAAATGCAAACCTATTAGATCAGTGGAACCAATTTGAAAAGATGAAACCAATCTGTCCTTAGACGTTTGCTTCTCTACACTAAATGCACCTCTTTTATTAAACTTCAGAGCTCAGATGTAAAGGAAACCAAATACTTAGAGCCTGTTTAAAGTTTACCACAGCACTTGGTAAAGTTAGAAAAGAGTAGGGCTCTTCTAGTGTTTCTGTACTGCATCATCTCTCTCCCCCTGCCCTGCCTGCAAAACAGAATGACAACNAATACTTAGAGCCTGTTTAAAGTTTACCACAGCACTTGGTAAAGTTAGAAAAGAGTAGGGCTCTTCTAGTGTTTCTGTACTGCATCATCTCTCTCCCCCTGCCCTGCCCTGCCCTGCCTGCAAAACAGAATGACAACACGCTTTTGATGGTTTGAGTTCTTCATGTTTTTTTATAGCAACATAACCTCACAGCAGCTTATTTAAATTTCTGATCTATTACGAAAAACAAAAGAGTTTGGTATAGGAAATTTCAATAAAAGCTGTGTTTTTTTCACCAGCAATTTCAAACTCTGAATTAAACTTTTGATAACTGTAAAGTGATTATATTTTAATCGCCTGCCTTTAAATCACAAGAGCAATCAGCACAAGAATTATTCCTGGACAAAATTACAGCAAAATTTCTGGTTATGGTAACCAGAGAAGCTGCAGTTGGAAACACGAGATAATACAGTGTTCAGTCATATTTCTGACCAGCGCGAGACACAGGAGCAAAAGCACATGCTGAGAACAGAAGTAACTTAATAAAAGTGCATGAAAGCATATTAAGAAGTTTTCACCAATTACTTAGCTGAGATCAATACAGTAGAACTTCTCTTACCTTTCTCAAAATCACTTTTAAAACACTTTTAAAAAAAGAGAAAGGATGTAGATGACAGAAACAGAATAATCCCAGACTGTTCACACATTGAGTTTCTTCAACATTTGGAGTAAAACCAAGTTTTGACCAAAATCAACAGCAAAACTGCTACTGCTTTTAATGGATTAACAGCTAGTAGTCCATTTAATTGCACTTATACCTATGTCTAAGCATATTAGCACACTTACGCAAATTAATACAAAGATTAAAAAGGAAAAAAAAGCTAAAAAAAAAGGGTTATCATATAGTATTGTACTTCTGTCAAAAGGCAGCTGTTAGTACACACATTAAATCGCATTTCAAGTTAGTGCAGAAATTTTGTTATTTGTGTTATGGTTTACCAATGATGATTTTCACTTAAGAAAAAAATCCTGATCATGACATCAGATTTGAACAAGCTAAAGGAACAATAAATGCAAATGCAGTAACAAATATGTGTATCAGATAAGGTTAAAAGGTAGCATACAGAAAAGTATCAACAAGCTGACTCCATAAATACTAAAGAACATAGACTTTTCTACTGTTAAGTAAGTTGACAAATAATGACATTCATAAGCATAATCAATGACTTGTTCAATGGGTTGCAAAATTAAACCATCCTCATTCCTTTCTGTGAGTCAATTACTGACATGCTGCTTGGTCAACTGTCTTCTCTGAAAGAGAAATAAAATAAGATTTAAGAAAGGAACAAGAGCAGGGAGACATGAATGCTTTTGTATGCAGCACCCATGCCAGAACCAATCCAAGCAGCTTATAAATTGAGACAACAAAACTATCATGGAATTTTATGAACAATGTTTCTAGTAGGAGAAAAGCTGCTGTTCTCACCAGACTTTGTAGATACTGATTTCTGTATGTCTAAACATTTAATGTCCCTTAGATACTGTTTATGGCTACTGATTCAGAAAAAAAGAAATAAAAGTTACTTATATGAAGTATATACTTAAATGACCCCACTACTGCAAGGGTAAATGCTTTAATATATGCATAAGTACCAGACATTAAAGCACAAAGAACATAAAAAATGCTTTTCCAACCTCTGGAAGCTTTAAAATAGGACACGGTTTTTATTAAAACTCCCTTTTCACTCACACCTCTATAAATACCCATTCTTTCTTTCCATGTCCCCAAACTGTCTTTCTGTTTGAGCTTAAGAAATTCCATACCTGTACTACACAATAAATTGGCTTATCTTTGCATTACTCAGGTTTTTTGCCACACCCTATTCAGTAATACACTTCTCCTAAGACTTATGGCCATATTCCAAACCATAAAGCCACAGCAAACAGACCTTAAATATTCCTTTAAGGTAAACTGCCAGAAAATTGCTTTTTCCTCTCTCTCAAAATAAATACATATGTAAAAATAGTAAGTAGATCAAACTTCGGCTGTAAAAACATCCACCTTCACAAGTGTCCTTTTAAAATAGGTAAAGGTAAGAGAAATACCTCATCTGGAAACTAAAAATAGCATGAGTAAGTTCTAACCTCTTTTCAAGTTTTGCTATTACTCCCCCTGGGATATAATGACCTTATTGGCTTTGCTTATATAAGTGATAATAGATTACCTAGCTGGAATTTTTCACTTAACACAAGCAATTTATGCATATTTTATGCCAGGTTGATCCTTCTGCTCTTTTTTTTTATATTCAAGCCTTCGCACATATAGTCACCCATGCTACAATGCAGAAGAAAGTTTTCCCTGCTATCCAGCCACACAAGCGTTTTATACATGCTTAAGATGCAGGTCACACCAAATACTGGAGAAGCACACAAGTTGCAGACAACCACTGAATTATTGAATACACTAATACATCGATGTTCATTGAGTAAACCAGTCAGAAGTCATTCTCAGGCCAGTGGCAGCAGGGAATACACCACTTGTGCTGTACCACAGATGTGCTTAGTAGTCACAGCTGCAGCCTGGGACCTTCCGACTGCCAAGCACCTTTCACATAAACCCATCCTGGGTGCCCAACGCAAGGGATGCATGTTGTTAAGGACGGCAACATCAAACCTTTCTGAATGGGCACCCGCTTGTTTCTCCCATCCCCGATTAGTGCAGGCATGTTTACCTGTTGTTATTTTTCACAACCAGTTCTCACAATGGAACAGAGCAGGAAAAACCTCTTTAGCCACTGTCCTACACTGAGCTTCTTCCTTTGGAGGCTCAGTCCCAGCATATAAGTAGACTCTCCCTCAGTTTTAAAGGAAATTTTTCCAAAAGAGTCACAGTCCTCATGCAGCTGTTGTCTTCTTGTATACACTGAGTTGTCTGTGGCATTTAACAGGAACATCATGCAAGTACCCAAGTTACTTCTAAGTGACTTTCCACTTGGAGTTACATTAGAACAGCAACAGATGGTGCAAACAAAACACACACTCATTTCACAGAATCCAGTACTTTAGATACTTGACTGCCTAAATTATGTGGCCAAATGACAGGAGAAAATTGAAGTACTTGGACTAAATAGGGAAAGTACCAAAAAGAGGGGAAAGAGGAAAAAGAAGTAAGAAGGCTGTAGCTTATCTTACAGCCTGTCATTAAATCATGATCTCCACTTTGGGTTTAGGCCTTCACAATCCTTATTTACACTTATTGCTAGTTTTGCAAAAGAGAAGCCTTTAAAAAATTTAAAATGAAAAATACTCTCAGAGCAAACTCCACCAATAGAAATCCATGTGTCCGCCTCAAACACAACTTGTGTGCGAGCAGCAAGACCTTGAAAGTGCCATTTGCACTCTTCCTTGTTTTGTTTTTTTTCTTAAATTAGGTCACAAACAGTTTACCACTGACATCATATTTGATGATTTCATAAGGCCAAGGACAAACGAATTCAGATGCAATCCAAAGACGGCTGCCACAAATGTCATGAGACTTTGAGCAACCTCAAAACAATCTCCAAAGAAGCATTCATGAAACTTTTTTTCCTATACGGTGCGATTTTGTCACACAGCATTAAACAGCATTAAAACCGGTCTCCTGGGATGTATGGAAAAGCTTCTCAGACAAAAGGAAAAAAAAAAAAAAA
>NDXB01014886.1:0-60565 GCA_002631895.1 Agapornis roseicollis | reverse complement strand
CAACTTAAAACCGGTCTCCAGGGATGTATGGAAAAGCTTCTCAAACAAAAGGAAAAAAAAAAAAAAAATCAGAGTAAGGGTAAAATAAGAATTTAGGAAAATGAGCAAATATTAAACATCATGTAAAAGGAAAAGACTTTATTTTAATACTGTATTTGATTTGAAAGTTTCAAGCACTGAAATCAGAAAGCCAAACTGCATTTTCCTTTCCTAAATACATCTTTATTCAACATGGAAGCCATCAATTCTTAAGAGAAACAGTTATCATCTAGCTACTGCTAATAGCCTTTTCAGCTGCCAGTCCTTGTTTGGGTTTTGAGTAATCCCAAGGTCTCCTGTTCTCTGTATACCCATAGAGCTTCCGCAGAGCCACGCGGGCAGCTTCTTCCTCTGCTGCAAGTAGTGTTTCACCAGGACCTTCAGCTATAATCTTCTTATCACTTGGAGGAAAAAGAAATAGAATTAAAAACATTTTCTTCATGAAATCCTGAGCACTACCGCCTACCTTGAATGAGGGCTGCTAGGTTCTTCCTTCCTCTAATGTCTGTGAATACTGAAGGAAATTTCTATTTAAACACAAACGTAAACATTTCCTTCGGCCTTTTCTGCAAAGATTAGTGATTGTGTATTCAACTATGAAACTCAAACCAGAAATGGATCCATTTCCTGGAAGAACACTACTCCGTTCCTTTAGATTTCCAACAAATCACTGCTTCTTTACAGTGGTCAATTTGTTAGCCCTTTTAAAATTATGCAAACTCATGATTCTGGTTAACTTGAATGAAGAAATGAAATGCTTCTGTCTTTTCTCCTTTCCTGGTAGGAAAGCATTTTAAAACTTCTTTAAAAGGATTTACAGAGAAGTTCCCTATATTATGAAGTATGTACTTAGCTCTATCTAATCAACATTCATTCATGGCCATTGAATAGGAACGGTTTCTGAAGAGATGAGTTTCAAAGAAAAACAATCAAAGTTCCTTTCATTTATATAATAAATCTTAGAAGGCACATAAACAAAAGCACAATAAATCAGAACAAGTTAGGACAATCTTCCCATGCATTTATCTGCAGCTTATTAAACAAAGCAACAATGATGTGGGTTTTGGTGGAAGAAGGTCCTGTTCTGGTTCAGAGGAAGAAAATCTCCCCTGGGCAAGACATGAGGACAAGCACTGACAGCCCCTGACAGAAGCACACCAGAGATGACTGGCTTTTCCCAAGTCGTGTCTGGATACAGACACTCCTCTTGTCTAGTTTATAGTGCCCATGATTTGAAAATTCAAAAGCTTACCTGGAGTATAAAATAAGGATCTCTTCAATCCCACCTCTTTTGATGTCTGTGCCTCTTTACCCTTCCCTAAGCCCTGGATACAGCTGTGGTCCCTTCAATGCCATTCAGTTATGCCATTCACAAAGTTCCTCTGCAGGTCACTCAGAGCATACACCCAGACTCTTTTTGTATGCCCAATTTAGACTCTGAAGCCCCTTAGTCAGAGACTGTCCTTTTATGCATCATTATGGCAAGTAATGATAAAGGCCAGTGCTTTAATGCCTGATTTTATATGGAAGTCAATTTAAGATTTTTTTTCTGTAACAATTTGACCAAAGAGCACAAGTAGAAAAGCAAAAGACCCTCTTCCCTCCTCCCCAGCTTAAATCCATTTCACTTTATATTAATATTGTACTAACCAGTACAGCCCAACAAAGTACACAGGCAGAACCGTGCTGACTCCCAACTGCCTGGTAATTCTTGGTTCTGGAGAGGAGATATTCCTCTTGGTCAGTTCTTCCACTAGTAAGCCCATAGGATTTACGACTTGCCAGATCTCAAACAGGTCTTTTCCAATCAGTTGTGGGATAAAAAAATCCTAAACAAGAATATTTGGAAGTTGCAATTAGTGTGAAAGGTAACAAAGGCTCTAGCTTCTGGTGTATCCTAATAAAAATACAGTATGAAGAGGCATTAATACAGTTGACAATAAATTGCTGACATGACAGGTGAAATTACCTTGGTGCTCCACATGGCTAAGCACAGGTAACCAGTGCTCCTATGCGCAGCAGCCCTGGGTCTGATTTAGCTGCTGATGTGCACCTTGGACAAAGTCAATCACCACATGTAGAGAAGGAACAGCACCAGCATGAGAGAGGAGCTCCAACAATGTTTACACACAGCTCTGAGCAGCAGCAACTCAGTGCTGCTTCCAGGCTGAAGCTATATCAGAAGAGTGCTGCAAACAGGTTGAAGGGAATGTGCAAACCCACCTGTTCGGATTGCTCTCCTGCCTGTTACAAACTACTTGCTCTTACAGAGACCTCTCAAGGGTCTTGTATCAGAAATAAGATTTTAACAGACATTTCTCCATTGCAAATGAGAAATAAGTAAAAAGGACAACTGAACGGCCAGTAGCTACTAGAACTATTTTGTTACACAGCATTTTAATTGAATCTTTTTGTATGAAATATCTTTAGGTGCTTGCACTCCTGCATGCAAAAATCTATGAACACAGGCCCTGCTGTAAATAAAATGCTTATTTTGTTTGGGGTTTTTTATTTGGTTATTTTGGTTCTTTTGGGGGTTTGGTTTTATTTTGCGGTTTTTTTAGTTGAAGATATATGTGACCTTACATGGAATAATTTCATTATTTGGTCGTACAGTGTATGGAATATAATGCCTTCCCTTTGCAAGTGTCAGCAAATACCAGAATATTATTATTCTATGTATCAGGAGGATATGATTTTATGTACGTGACCAGCCCATGCTTCTTAAAGAAAAATGAAAACAAACAACAGAAAACAGAAGAAAAAAGACAACCCCAAGCAAAAAAAAAAAAACACAACCCCAACCAAACCACTACCCAACCCCCACCACCACCCAACAGATCTCAGTGTTCAATTGTCTTGTTACAGGTATGGTCAAACTTCTGCCAACCTCCCTCAAGCTCTGGCCATCAAGGTTCAAGAAATTTATTCTTTTTTTTCCTTTTTAACCCCCTGCAATTTCTGATACCCTTTGATGTTATTGTTGTCAGCAGAAATCACAGAATCATAGAATGGTTCGGGTTGGAAGGAACCTTAAAGCGCACCCAGTTCCAACCCCCTGTCATGGGCAGGGACACCTTGCACTGGAGCAGGTTGCCCCAAGCCCCATCCAACCTGGCCTTGAACACTGCCAGGGATGGGGCAGCCACAGCTCCTCTGGGCACCTTGTGCCAGTGTGTTAATCCACCCATTTTGAGCTTAAAGCCAGACTCACCCTGACGAAGATCCCAGTTTTCTCAGGCCCGCTGCTGCCGAGCAAGGCTCCTATTACAGCAAAGAACGTCCTCTGCAGCACATCTGGGGGGGCAGGGAACTCTTTGCAAAGCGTCAGGTCCTGTATAGACAGGTTTTGAGCCACGTAAGAAACAAGCTCCTGACTGGTAAGGAAATCAACAAGTGCTCCTATCCCCTCTGCAGGTAACTCTGGGTAGGCACCTTCAAAGCACTGCATCAGGTAAGCACGTGAAAAAGACATCCCTTCTTCAGCAAGTTTACTGTTATCTTGGAGATTAAGAGCAATTGTTTCTTTGTCCAGCCCAAGCTCCCGGCGCCTCGCCTCTTCACTTTCAATGTAACAGGAGTTAACAAAGGCAGTCTTGAGAAGATCCAAGGAAAAATTTTCATGCAGCCGGTGGCTAAAAGCTTGTATCTCTGCGTGGTAATCCCAGTTGGGCTTCTCTGACCTACACACGTGGAAAACGAAACAAATTCAGAGACAGAACAAGAAGTTACCCTCACTGGCAGCATCAGGGTTTTCAGACAATTGAAGCCTAAAACCCAAAAAACAGTATTTAAACCTCTCGTGTCAAACGTTATTCGTTCGCATCTGTCTTTGCCTGCTAGGATGGGCCCCATGCCACGTTCAAACCCGGGAACCAAGCTGACCTGTGGAGTTTAAACCACTCTGCTCCAGAGCCTGACGAGAGGGTGCAGAAACGGTTCGATTTCACCTGTTTCACGGCCGCTGCCCTCCCTTCCCCCGGCCCGTGTTCCGCCCCGCTCCGCCGCCCGCCCGCTCCAGCCGGCCGGGCCGGTCTCACCGCCGCTGGGGGGGCGCGTTCAGCCGTTCCTGCTCCAGGTAGGCGCGGAGCCACCGCTTCTTTACTTGGCGCGGCGCCGTCTTAAACGTGACCCGCCAGGTCTCGGCCCCAACTCCGGCCACGGCCCCCGCCAGCAGCTGCCGCGACGCCCGCACGAGCAGCCGGGCGGCCATGACGGCGGCTGCACCTAGCGCAAGACCCGTCTTCCCCGGGAAGCACGGCCCCGCCCCGCTAGTTCCGGGCAGAAGCGTTCCTGCCAGGGGACACCATTGAACGGGACAGCGGCGGCGGAAGTAGCCCTCGGACCACAGCTCCCGGCGGGCCATGTGACCGCGCTGCACGCTGGGAGCGGCCGCCGTGAGGCACAGACTACAGCGGCGGGACAGCGGCAGCGATGCGGGGCGCCAGGCCGGGGGTCCGCAGGTCTCGGGTACAGAGCGCCCACGAAGCTGCGAGCAAAGCCGCGTCGCGGTGCACGGGCTCGCAGCTCCTGCAGTTGCCCGGCGGAACCCGCCCAGCGAGGCCGAGGCCATAGGTGTCGGGCGTCTCTCTGCAAGGAGAGTTTGACACGCAGAGTCCGACAGGCGCCGGCCGGGGCTCTGCCCAGAGCCGCCTTGCGCAGGGAAACAAGAGCATGGGCTATTTAAACAGATCGCAGGACGTGGGGCACCAGGCTAGCTTCCGCTACTTGTGTCCCCACCACACACACCAGGAACAGCGCCACGACACGCGGGAGGTGGCAGTCCTGCAGCTGGCTTCTAGATGGGCAGCTGCTGCTGTTGGGTTGTTCGGACCATCACGACTACTTATGTCAAAGAATCATAGTTTAGATGGACCCTCACGTTTTCTTAAAATGATATCAAACAATCGTTTTCCTGGGGTTTGATAATTTTATTAAATATACTTCATCAGTATCTTGTACTCCATACTCTTTTGATCGCTCACACACTTAACCTGCTTAAAAATGTATTTTATAGAAAAACATCTGCAAAGTTAACACTAAAAAAAATACGTATTACACACCTCTGGACAATCTGCATGTTAGCAAAAAATTCCTCTTATTACCTGACCTGAACATGTGCTTAAACAAGTAACATACTCATGAAATAGGACACACTCCTTGCAGTATGGCACACCTCAAACTACTCAAACTAGAGGAAAACCAGTGCAATCATGTTTAATTGCATCTAACAACAGAACAATAAAGCCTACACTTTTTACTCCTTTGTTTTCATATTTTTTCCAAACCCATTCCATTTGTTTTGTTCCCACCACAAAAAAAATCCAATGATTATTCCTGTAAATCACTGTCCTTACATTGCATGAAGCAAACTTTGTATCAGCTGATCCATATTTACACTGAAGCATGCAAACAGAGATACTGCAATATTTGCAAAGCAAATCTGTTAAATACATTATAACTGAACAACAAGGTGTCCTTTTAACACTGCAAATCTATAACCTTTATCTGTGGTGGAAGTTTCCAGTGTATGAATTATAAAACAGCATACAATTCAGAAACAGAGACAAAGAATTTTGTGAATTACTTGTATTTTCAACAACTAAATCTTTCTGAGCTGTGTCTAGCGCCGAAACCAAAGCCAGCTGTTGAGTAGACAGAAAGCTACAGTTATTGAGTACATGAGCATTTCCCTCTTCGCACGCTCTTTGTTTTCTTCTTCCAGAAGTTGTAGGCGGCGATTAAGTTTGATTATCTAAAAATAAATGCAAGTTTTTAATAGTTCATTAAAAGTTGTCAGACTTTCCAGAAGCTTCTGAACTGTCATGTAAAATTAGTATCTTAGACAGAAGGATTTTTAAACACTTGATAACTTGACTTTCTGCCTTCAATTGCTAGTGATCAGATCTTGCTGTCCCTAATAAGTAGGAACAGAAACAGAGCTGGGCTCTCCAGATTCCCAGAACAATATAGGATATGTGAGTGCAGCCCAGCAGGGGTACAGAGTGGACTGCTCACTGTATCTGGTACGGATACCTTTGCATTCACACAGAAAACATGCTTCCCCGTTTTATTATCAACCAGTGATTTACATACCTGTCGTCTTAAGGAGGCAGCATCTACAACTGTCATGTCATCTGGTGTTCCCTCAAGCATAGTATCAAAGCTGGAAAGACCAGATCTATCAAATAAGGGAGACAGTAGACACAAAGATTAGAAAGATTTTATCGACACTGTAGTAGATGTATTTTTTTGGTGATCACAGAGAGAAGAATGATACATTTTTTCCAGCTTTTACAGAATCGTCTATAATCGGATCCTAACTGAATAAAGCACAAACACACATGAATCAAGTTCTTGACTGAATCTAGCTATATCGCTCCCCATGTTTAAATATTTTTGAAGGCTCTCCATGCAGATAAGACTTCTTGCTGTCACGTGGTCTCTCAAAAGACTCTTTCTAATCATTTAACTGATTAATGAAGCCTAAAAAATGTCTGAGCTAAAATGCCAACATTGCAAGAAGCCTGGCAACAGATTAGAAATAACCAAATGAAGACTTGGAGAGAATTGGATGTCTTATGCTCTGTACCTACTTAAATATCCAAAGTGGACACCTAGTGAGATTAATGATCTCAGTATTTTAGGCACAGAACTTTGCAAATAGAGAGTCTAGTGCCAAGCCACTGCTTGCTCCACTTTGCTCCTAGAGCACCTCTCAGTTTTCTTAATGTAGTGATGCAGAAAAAGCATTACTCTAACCCCAGGGTTAGTTAATTAAATACAGCACATTTATTATTGGTTGGGGAGTGGCAGAAAGTCTGCATAAAGTATGTGTTTGATCACCTAAACTGAATAAAATAATGTCACAGCTACCAAATTCTCAACAAAATACACCTAAAAGAATGTTTAGCATTTAATAACAGTTATTGGTCAACTTCAACTAATGTGAATACAAGTAGAATTCCTGAAGCTTGCAGAAAGCACTTATGGGCAGATACTACTGTTACACTGCATGTTCTTTGATCACACTTCTATGGAACACCTTCAGCTCAGGCAAGATTTCTGACAATTTGTCAAGCTTCCGTGTATCATTAACATTATTCATTAATATCACTGTTCATTAATATCATTGTTTCTAAATAGCAATTGCTGTTTCTAAATGAGAGTTGCATTAGTCTGGAGTTAGACAATGAGAACCTTGAGCAACACTGTATAACAGGAAGTTAATTACAGAATTATAGAATCATGGAATCAGTTAGGTTGGAAAAGACTAAAGGTCATCTTAAAGAGATGATCAAGTCCAACTGTTACCCCAGGACTGCCAAGGCCACCACTACACCATGTCACTAAGGGCCTCATCTACAGTTTTTTAACACTTCCAGGGATGGTGACTCCACCACTGCCCTAGGAAACCTGTTCCAATGCCTGATTACCCTCTCTGTGAAGAGATTTGATCTGTGGTTTTTTAGGTTGAAGGGTATACAGTGAGAGGGAAAACTTCTCCAGGTGGGATCAGGCTAGAAACAGCTTTTAAGTAAAGGACAAGTCAAATAACTAATTGTCTGTCAATAGAGTCATAGCTGTTTTAAAAACACACTATGGGACAAAAAAGAAAAGAAAAGTTTTGGCAACTCCTTTTGTTAGAAAAACATTTCCTCATTAAGACTATTATTATTTTCATTCTAAGAAGACTTCAAGCTACTGGATGCTACTTGTACTACTTGTAGTTCTTTCAGCTTGGGCAATATTAAAAACAGCAAAACTGCTGGGGTTTGGTTTTTCATTTCCTCAGTGTTGTGAAGCTCACATTGCTAACTCAGCAGTTATTTTAAAGTAAACTAAAGTTAATTATTATGAACATTCCTACTGTTAAAGAAGCTTTGCACACACCCACCCACCCCTAATAAAGCAGGTTTTCCTTACTACTACAGCTCCTCCGGAAGCCAAAGAGATTTATGAGGAGGATCTTTTTGCAGCCACTTTTTAATATGTAGTACATGGTAAAAAAATTAGAAAATTCCACCAGATCCAGGCTGCAGTTGTCCCTCACCATCTCCTGGGAAAGGCAGGGAGGTTCAACATTCCAGTAAGATGGGCACACCTCCCTCCCAGGTCATATAAATTTAATATAAAGTCACTATGTATCACTACTGCTCTAGCAACTTCCAAACCATTCCAGGTATTACATTGAGAGGGTTATCAGCAAGAAATCCCTTGAGATAATCTCTTGGACTGTTACAAAAACTTAACTCCTGAGTTAGAGAAAAATCAACTGCTTGAATCTAGTGTCTACTTAAGCACAAAAGTAATCTCCATTTCAATGAAGACACAGAAGCTGTGACAAACAGGAACAATAGATGTGGGAGTCTTTCTTTTTTCCTCATCATCCTGAACTATGTGTCTATCTTGCATCCAGTTTCACTGAAACAATGTCAATCCACCAAGACAATGGCAGTGAAAAGGCATCCAGCTCCAACAACCACAGGCATATTACCTGAGAATACCTGGAAAAAATAAGGTGACCAATTCAATCATCAAGACCAATTTTTCTAGCAATAACAATATGAAACTCACTGCTAAATAGCAAATACTGGCAGTATACTGCTGATGTAATTTAAGAGCCTCCCCTGACACACTGAGTCAGCATTCTGCAGCTCATTGTATCTAACAGACAAGTGAGTTCTTTGCAGGTGACTTGGATGAGTAAGGAATAAAGGCCTGAAAAATCTGAAGTTGAGAGGGCAGACAGAAATAAGCAGTGTTTTGAAATAAGGACACTAGACACAAGGGAAGCAGAAGTCTGAATTTTAGAATCTAAATTAGTGCACCATGACTAACAAAAAATACTCTTTACCTGGTGTTGTCATGATGAGGGTTAGAGGAAGTGGTAGCAGCTGACCCACCACGTAACACTGGCCTACAGCAGGTTTTTGTAGATAGAAAGCACAGGACAGAAAGAGGAAATGACAAAGAGAGATAAGAGGTAAACCACATAGAACAAGGGAACATCAAAATTCTTCCGCTCTAGACTGTATGATGTTTAAACACAACACATCTATTTATTTTGTTGCATATTACACTCTTATTTCTCTGAAATTCAATCAACACTGAATGTTTAGCTAAGACATGCAGGCAGAGTTTTTGATGATACTGCTTCATTCATGGAAGACAAACTGTTGGAACAGAGGTTTGGGTAGAGGTTATCAGCCTTATAAAATAACCCTGGGAAATTTCAAGTTAAACCTCACCCCCCGATCAAAACCCCATGTAACAATAAAAGAATAACCTTGTATCTACACAAACAAACTTATAAAAACATTTTTAATTATCCTCTCTTCCCTCTAGGGAAATTGGAGATTTGTCTTTTCTTTATTCATCTATGCTAAATGTAATTCAGAAAACGTGAGCTAGTGTCCAGGAAGAGGTGATTAAATGCTTCAAGGAGAATGTATGAATATCCTTGCAAATGATGCTCTTTCAATTTATTTTCCTTTTCTTTCTATGCAGACAGGAAGAAAAGGTAGAGCTTTTTATGTTGCTGAAACTATATAATATACATTCACTTAGCAATAAGAAGTTACTGTGTTTACAGAATACCAAAAGTACCTTCTATGGATGAAGATACTGGACAAAGTCAGTACTATGTGTTTTCCAGTACCTCTGGTAACAGGCATTAGTGCCACATCTATGCTGTGTAACAAACCATTCAAGAGCCTGGAATCTTTTTTTTGGTTTCCTTCATTTACCCAAAGCCAATAAGAGGTACTTGTACCATGCATTTAAACCATGTATACTCCAGGCTATGAAATAAAAGACAAAGACAATCTAGATAGATGAAGATCTTTACAGCAGGTACATGTAGAAGGAAGAGGCTTGGTGCTGAGGTGACTGGGAGAACACCATGGCCTGGCCTGAAAACAGGCAAAGAACCATGCAAAAATATCACAACCCCTAGTTTCATTTACAAGGACTGGAATCTAGGAGCCTTAGTAAACTCTGCTATCTGATACAATACTTACTGGGACTGGGACCTACTCTAATCAGCACCAAAAATGCATGCCACAATGTTTTTTCACCTTGTACATAAGATAAACCAGTATGATGTGTTTTACCAAAGAGAAACCCCCATTCCCAATATGTACAATAGAAGAATATATTTACCTAAATGCATAAGGTCTTGTAGAAAGGTATTGAAAAGGTATTCCTGTTCTTTAATCAGAGAAATAATTCAGCTAGCCTCAAGTCATGTCTGATGGATGCTAAAACTAAATACTCTGAAAAAAGACTAAGAAATTCCGCGAACAGCAGCTATGGAAAAGATAGCAGATTTTCTCTTCAAACAGAAGTCACTTGTAACTGTTGGATACGTGAATGCCAGCTTCTGAGTATCCAGCAGGCACTTCCCACACCATCTGACATAGGATAGTATTTGTGTAATTAGAACAATAAGCCTCAAATGCTCTCTTAACTCTTGGCCTCTGTGGTATTTTGTGGCAAACAAAGTTTTACAACTGTTGTAGAGCTAATCAGTACTTATTCACACTACCCTTTCCCTAGGAAAGCCACAGGTCTGAATGTAGCTGAAGGCTATAACAAGGAACAAAACTAGAGCACACTCTGGAATCTGTGCAAATCAGAAACTTTAAATACAAGTCTTCAATCCCACTTCCCAACACAGACAGGCTGTTAAGAAGCTGCCCCTGTTTTCTTCCTTTTCTTTGCAGTTACCATTTTATTTCTGTACAGGTGGATCCAAACAGATCACCAGAATATTATCCTGCCTCTCTCACATTTTTTACTTGCTTGGTTTTATATATCAACAACAACAAAAAAAATCATTCTGTAGATCACAATGACCTTGTAACTGTGATCATTTGCAAGTTTTTTGGTAAATACAGAATGCACAAGTATAATACAGTCAAGATATTAAATACATGGCCTTCTTGTTAAAAGGGAATAAGAGTATATTAAAACAGAATTTTCTGGCTACTTCTTTCAATTCCATTCTAAACATTAAAACAAGATCAGAAGAAGCCATAAGTCCAAAGCCATGTATACTCAACACTTCAGTATTTCACTGCAAATACATCAGCAGCCTGTAACATGAATGGAATGCACAGTAATGTAACTTAATCACAGTGGGAAAATAAGCAATAACCAAATAAATCTGGTCTGTCTTCCACTGCTTAGAGTGGAGCATGCAGTGGAAATACCACACTAATGCTGCAATCATAAACACATGGTCTGGGAGGAAAACAACAAGGTATGGACAATCTAGGTACCTGCATCCAACTTCCATAATTTCTGTGCACGACAGGGGACTGCGATGAGCATATTCTCTTTGTTCAGCAGAGGTAGCAGCTATGTCCACCTATTGCCATACTTTAAAACCCCTCTGGAAATCTCAGAAAGGCTGTAAGAATGGGCACTAGGGCTTTACAGATGTGTTGTGGACATTTACTGGGTAAAAAGCTCAGCTTCTGGAGCATAGAAAAGATTGGTGGACTGAAGAATTGGAGACTGGATGAAACTGCTCTCCCCACTTGTCTTGGTGTTTTATACCTTTACTTCAACACAGCAAAGGGCTACTGCTTTTCCCAGGCTCCTACACATTGGCAGATCATTTCATTTTAGTTTTGAACTGTATTACCACACTCCCAAGTCACACGTAGCCCTCTTCGATGGTGTTAACTCATATCCTGTTTTATATCTGCCATGAAAAATATCACTAACTTGCTCAGGATAGAGAGTGAACTCATAACACCTCAGGATATGACTATGTGCTTGAAGTCTGACATTTAAGGACAGCGGCTTTTTTGAAACAGCTATCCTGAAGAAAGCCAATAGAAATAAATACCCATTTTTTTTCCTCCTAAATAAAAAGCTACTGATCCAAAAGATGAAGAATACAGTATAGATTTCAAAACAACTCTATTCAGATAGGAAATTGCCTTTTCTCCTGCATTTAAGACATCACTAAAATCCCCTTAAATGCATTTTTTGTTGTGTTTGCTTTTTGTTTGTTTGGGTTGGGTTTTGTCGTTTTGGATGTTTTTTTCCTTTGTTTTGGTTTTGTTGCCTGGAGCATAAAAGATCAGTCTTTAAGAGACTGACACTAGGCATAGGGCCCTCTAGTCATTCGACAGAAACTGAAACAGAAAAATGGTTAGAACTGGAAAACAAAACTGACCTATTGCCCTTGTCCAAGCTGAAGGAAATGCAAGAGTAAACAGACAGTGTAAACAGTGATCATTAAATTGTTGCCCATTTAAATAGCCTACTGTACAAGCAGTGCCAGCTAAGTTAGGCATAACTCATTATCTGCAGCAGTACAATCAGCACCTACCATTAGCAGTTTTAGTAGATTAAAAAATAATTTTGTAAAAAAAAAAAAAAACCCAAACAAAACAAAACAAAAAAAAAAAAAAAAAAAAACCCAAACAAAACAAAACAAAAAAAAAAAAAAAAAAAAACCCAAACAAAACAAAACAAAAAAAAAAAGCAGGCCATGAAACAGGTTAAAAATATTTCCAGTCAGTAACACAGATCTTGTTCATTTCAAAAGGTCTCTTCTAGTATTAGGCATAAAATGTTTAAATAGATAAGGTTTTGAGGCAGAAAGCACATTACACAGAGCAAAAGAACAGAGTGCAGGTTTGGAGCAATTTAAAATGAACACTGTTTCGCAACCATGCAAGTGGATCATCCAAATTTCACATTCCTAAGCCAGCTGTAGAATAGCAGTGGGTATCTAAACACCCAGCCACAAAGAATACACTTTCATCTTATTGAAAACTTCATTATTTTGGCACCTATTTGTTCACAGGTGGCTAGAAACAGGTTTCCTGGTTCTTTTAGGAAGGTTAGTAAGAGCATCTCAAAAATTAACCCAAACCAGGAAGACTAATGCTGGTTTTCAATGATTCAGAACCCTAGAAATTTTCTGATAATTGAAGTAAGTTGAAAGTGTATGCTTTCCATGTGTATGTGTATGTTTTCCAGAATCCAAGAAAACATGGGGAAGATCATGCCTAATGGAAGCCAGGAATAAAACCTGTTAGCTTCAGCTGCAGACTGGGGGAAGGGTTAGAATTTCAGTCTCTATGTTAACAAGAACTCTTGGCACAGTATCCATAAGTGCTATTATTCACAGACAGTAGAATGCCTCCTTTTCTGGTACCTTTAATTTTGTAAAACAAAGCAAACTTGTAATTCTATCTTTTTAATACTCACAAAGAGAAAAGATATTACTGCTGTTCAACTGCTGACAAGCATCAAAGTTTTTTTTAAGTCCCAGTTTAAGAATATAAAGGCCAGTAACACTGGAGTTCTATACAAAATGTTAATGCAGGCATTTATATACTGCCAGGTTAGCAAACATTGTGAGCCACAGGAGGTGCCCGTTTGGAAAGTAACTGCAAACACACAGGCATTCACAATAAGATTGGCTTGATAGTCACAATTTATTAGCAAAACAACTAACAATCACTTAACTTCACACTACTAGCTATGAGGAGTGCTGCTGGGATATTAGCAACCAGAGGCAGAAGGCAAATTTTAAAAGAGCTTCCTAGCACAGGCCACACTGATGGGCTGCAGGAGGAATGAGCTGTTCCTCACACTGTTCTTTCCAATTTTCTCCTCCAACTCAATGTCCTGGCAAGCCGTAGAGGTCTCAGCTAGCCCTAGACTACAGACTAACTTTATGCCAGTTTTCCCTGACCCTCTGTGCTAGCATAGTATTGAAATGAAAAGTGCTTTTGGTAAATTAATTTTGCCACTGTTAGTCTTTATAGATGCTTCTGTATTGTTAAACATACCATTCTTGTAACACTTCAAAGTGGCAAAACAGTCCAAGTGGGCAAAACTACACTGAAGAGAATAGAAATACTGCACAACGATTCCCTTGAGTCTTGTTTTGGCTCATTACCTCACATTAGCTTAACCGTAAGACCAGAGGCAGCATTAATCAGAAGAGCAAACAGCTTCTCAGTACAAATTGCCTTTCTTGCTCTCAGCATCCAAAAAAGCGGTCACCATCAGTTGTACATCAACCAGATATAACTATTCCAAATACAAACTGAAACAGCCTAAAGTCTTGACACATTACCTAGAGTAGAGTGTACAATGCCTTGCGTAATATTCTACCCTGTTTCTGCATATGAGTTTTAATGCTTTATGACAACATCAACCCAATCTTACTGATTTGCACCATTGCTCACCAACAGAAAAGCAGAAGACAAGGCTAACTAATTTGCAGGGTTAGGGTCAAGTATTAATTGCAGAAAATAGTTGACAATCTGGGAACAGCAAAATTGTTTGCAGTCACAGACTAACACTTCCTCTTTTGATTTTTATTTGGAAGAAAACCAAAACAATGCTATATTTGACTGAAACAGAAGCATTTTGAAATGTGAATTTTGGACAACTGCTTATGGATAGTGGAAGCAAAGGAAAGCAAAACCAAATAATTTCATCTCATCATTTTGTCAACAGAAACCAAAATCCACTAAAAAGGAGAAAAGAAAAAACAAAAAGCAGCAAAAGCTGGCAGAATCAGTGACAACCAATCACCTGCGGTTTTCATCCAGCACATCCAACACCTGCTGGTAAGCCCTACGAGTGGAAGACTGGATAAACGACAAAATGCCACGAGCAGAGTAAAGATTAGTTCCATCTTCAGGTAACATATTGGGAGCACAGATACGAGCCTGTTGCAGTGATGGTGTCACACTGTTCGTACAAGCATAGTAAATGGAGAGAGAAATACTATAGTCAGATTTTAAATTAGAAAAAGCTTTTCAGATACACCCCATTCCAAAATGCTTATTGCTTGCTTTTGGTTTACCCTTCCCCCACCACAATAAGGCAACACTCCCAAATTCTAGTAGTGTTGGGATCATGAGCTACATTCATATATATTCTTCAAATGCAAGTAATATTCCAAGGACACAGTTTTGCTTTGTTATATAAGTTAGTTTTAGAAAGTCCTTGATCAACTAAATCTGTACCTGTTGAAGTCATTAGTCAAGTCCTCATGGATACCAGAGCGAAAAGTGTTTTAAAAGCACTGCCATTTAAAAAATAAATCTTACACATCTCTTTTCAAAACACAAGCCTCTTTCAAATGAGGAGAATCTCGCACAGACTCTTCAACAAAATTTTTCTTCAAGAGGCGACTAAAGATCAAGATTGTATTTTGTTTTGAGCTTTGATTTGCACTGAACAAAGTTTAAAGGCAACTGCAAGAAATTCCAAAGCAAGCACAGAATTCGTATCCCTGAGGCAACAAATGACACAATCTGGCATTTTGACTAGCATAAAAAGTAATAGTTAAAATACACAGGATTGAAATTCAAACATGACCACTTGGATTATGCAAACCTCATCTCTGTCAGACAGAAATTAGTTCTGATAAACTGCTTTTGAATTGCTCATGCTTCTTTACATTCAACCTGACTTTACCCACGTTTTCCTTCCCACATCAAGAGAAATTTCCAATATATTTTATTCTAAGAATAAGCATTCATAATTCAACACATTTCCTTGGTACTCATGATTTGCTCCAGCAGGATTTAGAATGCCAATCTTCCCACTTTTGGCATTTTAAAGAAAGTAAGCAAAGCATTAGTGGCCAAGTGCTTGAAAGCTGGTTTGATATTTGGATAATCTCTAGATGGATCATGACCCTATGGATACTCTTGTTTTGAAGAGAGCTGCTATGCAACTGGCTGGCACCAAGATCATAAAATAGAGTAAGAAAGAAAATTTAACTGAAACACAGGCAGATTCAAAGCATGTTATGTCACCCACAAGAGAGTTCAGCCATCCCATGCTTCCAGAGACATGCAAAGACAGCAGTAGCTGGTGCTTGACTTAAACTGGTCATTACTTTTTACCTAAGCTGCAAATATCTTTTCATGCTGCTGTAGAGTACATTTGGACAACAGAAAGTAAAAAGAAGGCAACATCAATCAACATCTGTGTCTTCTTTACAACTTTTATCACTCTCCAGGACTTGTAGAATCCATCTTTCTTCTGTATCTATGATGACTTCCAGTTTGCAAGCAATGACAGTGGTCACACCCACACATTATACTTTTGAAATGCATTGGAAATGCCAATGTTCACTAGAAAAATACAAAGAAGCGGGGCAAGGACAGAAATATTGCCACTAAAGTGAGTTTGTGAAAATTTCTACTCCTTCATGGATTTGTTGGCTTGAGGCAAATGAGGGTAGACTTGCATGCTTTAAATCACAGCCTGGTTTTTTTCCTATTCATCACTTCAGAGATCTACAGAATAGGTGGAAAGACAGCTTAGGAATGGCATTGCTGTAAATATCACAGTAATGTTATCTGCATACAAAGCTTTCTCTAGCTACTGAAAAAAAAAACAAGCCAAACAAACTATTTAACTAAAATTGCACAAAATTCTCTAGAAGAAAGTTACAGTTACATGTTGGATTCCATAATCTGACAGGTCCTTTCCACCCTAAATGATTCCATGTGCTGATTAAATAGAAACTGCGTATTACAAAGAAAATTCAAGGCAGGCTTCAGAACTGGATAATTCCTAACCGCATGGTCTACTCCCTGCACTACCTTATGCTTGTTGTTTATAGGTAGCTTGTAAGAAAAGGCAGTTTCAAGAGTTTACTTCATTTTAAGATATTATTTAATTCTTACTTAAAAGAATATTTAGTTTGTCAAATGATTTAATTATTTAAAAGATTTAAAGCTATTTGCTGCTGGATATGAGCTAAACTGTACAGCTACATGAAATTGCTTGTATCTTCTCCACAAAGGCTATTGCTAATTTTTACATCCTTCTCAATGTACACAGTTTGAAAAATGCCTCTCTCTTCCTTTCAGTTTGAAAGAAGGAATAATTAACTCTATGAAGGTCTCAAATTTCAGGATTAAGGAATATACAGGAAAAAAATTCTAATACAAGGAAAATCCTGTAACATTTAGTATGACTGCTTATCATAAGACCTTGTGGCTATCCCCCTTCTCTCATCTGTTTCTAGCTAAATGGCTGTATTTGTAGGTATATTTTTATTTCCAGCTTCTGAAAAAGAATTCTTCTATACAACTCCAGACACTTATTTTAGCACTCCCTGGTTACAAGCACCAGTCAATTCCACAGTCTGGAACCAAAACAATCATGAAATTGAAGAAATTACTATAGAAGAGCACAGTAATATTCTACTATATAGTTTTTAACTTAGTAATCTCCCCTAAACCTTCTCAAAGCATGTGTGATGTAAACAGGTTTTAATTTTGGTATTTCTCAGACTTACAGTTCTGGAAGTATTAAATGAGAGGTAAACAGATTAAACTAATTAAAGTTACTTTAAATTCAACCACACAGACTGTATTCTTGTTACAGAGGGGCACACCATCACCTTTTCCGCCTCAGCTTGCATCAAGAACAGAATTTCTCAAACTGTGAAATTGAATGCTCTAGAGATGTGTTTTCCTGAGGGAAAGGCTGGAGCAGAAAAAAAGCTCATTCCCTTTTCCATGCACTCTTGGTGGTTTATCGATTTCCAGTGTGCAAGAGGAATCCTTACTTTCACCACTGGATGACAATGGCCAACAAAAAGCATTGACTTTCCAGCTATTCAAAACTAGCCAAAGAATCATGAAAACTTAAAGAAAAATGAAATTTCAGAACAGCTTTAAAATCAGTTCTAAGTTAAAGCTGCCTCTTTCACTTGCTGTCAGGTATTTTTCCTTATGTTCTTTACATGGGAAAACTACTTGGCCAAGTTTGAGAAACCCTGTAGCAAAATTAGAAACCACACACACAGTGTAGCAAAGGCTGTTTCAAATTTTATATTCTGAACTACAGATACTTAGAAGATTAGTATTGCACAGAGCAACATAATTAAACACATTCTTGATTTTTATATACTAAGTAACATTTAGGCTTACGTGCAATCCTTAGTTGAAAGACGTGACTGGAACCGTGGCATTTTATTTCTTGAGACAGTATCTGATCTGTGCCACCTTGAATAATAATTGTAATCTCTTAAGTAAGCATCCTTATAAAGGGATTGTAATTTAGAGAGCTGTCATTACTGCTACACAGCTAGATAGTTACTGTAAAGCAGGTGCCTACTTGTTAGTCTTAGGGTTTTTGAAAGCATTTGAGAATTACTGTCTTTGGTGAAACTCAACTTCCAAAAAATTCCCAAATCTGTCTCTGCATGCAAATGGATGAGAAGGAGGGAAAAATAACAGAAGAGAAACAACTGTTTGTACCATGTAAAGAACACTGTGATAGACAGCGGCCAACATTTTTGCTTCAACATGACACATTATTCCAGAACACTTCATCCTGTCACTTTGTAGGTTATGCACTGGAATGTGCACAGTAGATCTGAACATTCTGTCCAAGGAGGACAACAGTGTTCTTAATTAAAACTTGAGTATTATAGTCCCATTTAAAAAGTAAAGTTTTTAAAAGGCAATGCCTCATGTACCTTTTCAATGGAGTGCTCATCATGGCATCCAAGTAGACTATCATGTCTATCAAGGAAGTTGAATCAAGGAGGTATGAGAGATACACGCATTAAAAAAAACTCCATGCCAATAAACCAGAAGGGTTTGGTGTTTGTTATTTTCCTCATAGGAATTAAGTATTTCAAGTAAAACATGGACCCTCCTATTTGAAGATGTGAACCAGACACCAACAAGCACAGGAATAAGGAGCTGATCTTTGTCAAAGACATTATATGAACCTATAAGTCAAGCCAGTTTTGATGAAGCAGCAATGTATCATGACAGTAATTATAACAAAGATTGTTTCTTTTAGCCAACAACTGGAAGTAACTTTACAAGCAGATGGTTTCTTGTGGTTTTGTACCACTGGAAAAAAATAGTACTTCTAGACAAGAAAGAAATTTCAAGGTGATCTAAGTAACAGCTGTACAGTTACATTTCCTGTGGTGTAAAGATTGTATTTGTAATAGAATTTACCTACTTCAGTGGTCTAATTTGTCAACAAGAAAGCTAAACTTAGAAGACATGCACCACATCTATTGTGAATCTCTATTAGAGATAGTAGTCCATGAACCAGGTGATACCTAGTACTATCTAGGGTAGCATAACTTACATCAAGCAGGTAGGTTTTCTTCTAATACCTATTTGAGCCATACAAAAATACTTTTGCATGGGCAGCTTCTCTAAGTAGCTATCACAGTGAAAGCAGAATGCCTCCTTACTAATTTTGTTTTGTTAGGATTTTTTTGGTTTGTTTGTTGTTTGGTTTTGGTTTGGTTTGGCTTTTTTTGCAGTACAGAGCACATGTCCTGTGGCCCAAACTGTGAGGAAACAAGAGCCAAGAAATATCTTTTTCAGCAAGTAGAAAAAGCCGAATTTGTGTGAGCCATATAAATTCCACCGTGAACACTGTGGGTTTTGTAATCTGAATTCATGGAATATTCTCCTGAGAGTTAGCCAGGTACATAGTCACATTCTTCACTTGCAGGCTGAGAAAACATGGGTGAGGGAGAAATGCCAGACTTGGCATCACTGACAGTGCCACAGCATGTTCAAAGTGATTTCTTTTTTTGGATCATACTGGTTCAGAAGGTCAGAAGCAGCAACAGTGACAGAAAAAGAAGCAATTTCTAGGAATCTCAACAATTTCAAAGCAGATGGTCTACACATTAGGCACAGTGTATCTTCTGTCACAAGAAAACAAGTACTTGGGAGGCCAAGAGACAAATGAAGTTCTGCTAAAATACATTATCTGCAGGTCAGCAAGTGTGGATGCTGCATTGAAGATTGTTAGCTTCTTCAAAATGGGCAGAAGAGAGTGCAGAAACAGCAGGCTCAGTATTAACTAGCTGTTATTTTTCATACAAACAAAGAGAAAAGAACCTGGATCAATCTAAAGCTTATATAATTTTCTTAAAAGACACTGATAATGGAAACTGTTGGCATCAGAAGCTTGACATTAGTTGACAGACCATGCATGCACTAGCATGGACACCAAGAGAAGAAAACTAATCTCCAGATCTGTCATAATTCCCTGGCTTTTGTAAATGATAAACTGAGTCACAAATCACATCCCTTTTAAATTTAAAGGATTCTGGATGCATATTGTATTGCTAAGCCTCTGAAGGACTGCTAGTAGGTTCATATGCTGGGACAGCAAATAATATTCAGACCATTTAAAAACAGTAACTCTACATATAGCTACTGAGCAACAGCAAAGCACACAGGTGAGTTTTACAGAAGTAGGATTTTCAGATTCAGGAAGTCCAAACGTGAGAAATCTGACAGGAACTGGATACATCCTGTCAGAGCTGATCTTGACAGTTTCTCAGATGTCTGACTGGGCAGATACAGCCATTGACTTTCAGAATACTAAACTAACCTGGGAAGCAAGGATAATGGAATTTCAAAAAATCCAAGAATTCATATACCATCTGTTTTTCCTTTAAATGCAATACATGAAAGAGTGGCAAAGCAGAGCTGGTAACATGGAAGAGGTAACCTTTTTCACAAGGAGCTTCCATCACATGAAGGCTACCTATTTCAGCAGGCATCATGTGCAAACCACCAGATAGTCAAGTTAAGGCCATTCCTACAGTGAACTTCTAGTATGTCTGGTCCAACAGGACATAACTGGATGACCATAGGGTACCATAGGGAACTTGGGCACTTTGTAGGCTGATAGAACATTTGGAGACAGAGTTGATCAGGAGCTTAAGGATAGGAATCTAGTTCTGCCAGGTCAGCAAATAGATATGACTTAGCAGACTTGAGTACCTAGACATGTGCAATCTGTAAGTTTTTATGAAACAGAAGTCAGATTAAGAAAGAAGATATACAATAATATTCCCACGAATATCTGGAGGAAGAGAAGGAGAATTATAACATGTCTAGAACATGCATCAGAGTACATCTATCAGTTTTAGACTAACAAGTAGACAAATATGAAGTACATGTAGTACTTCCTTGTGCTCCTGCTGTAAACATAAAACACATTTCTGAGGCATAATTCTATTTTAGACTAAAAATTCATAGATCCTAAGTAGGCCATGACCTTATTTCCCTCTAGTTACTGAAAATGAAGTTTATGATGATTTAACAATAGTGTTATACAGTCTGCATTGGGAGAGATGAATCCCATCTTTTAGACCTTAGATTTAAGATACTTCCAACAAGGGAAAGTATTCTTTATGGTAGCTATATTAAAATTCATATATAAAAGATTCCTAAGCATTACATTGCAAAAAAAGTTATTGCCAGATAGAAAGATGCTATCTCTCAGAATAAATGGTAAATAATCAAGGATTATCATATCTAATTAAAAAAATATATTCATTACTTCACAAAGCACCATAAGAATTGCTACCTCAGATGGTAACAATAGATGAAATTTTCAATTCTAAATGCTACTTGACATTTCGGCCTCAAAAAATAAAGATACATACTCATAGATTCTAATACATTACGTACAGAGAATAAGTAGTTTTTATTTGGTTTCAAATATTTAGGAATACATATATATATTCCTTCTTCTATGAAGGAAAACTGTTACAATATGAACAAGGAGAGAACCAGGAACATGCTGATGCACAAAGAACTCAAATTCCTGACTATCTGGGGGAAGGGACAGGAAATTACACCAGCTCAGAATTGGAAGTAACAATTCACAGTAACTGGTGAAACCAGCTGTGAGCCCACAAACACTGCAATAAAATATTTCATAAACAAGTCATCTCCCTAAACAAAAAGCATAAAAATTAAGAAAAATGCTGGCCTTCTGATCTTTAAAATTATGCACTTGCCACAACATACAAAATATTAGTTGGAAAAAACCCCAAATAAGAAGGAGATAAGGAACAACAAAAATATGCAATGAAGCTGTAGTTGTGCCCCTGCACTCTGTTGCTCTACTCACATGGAATCATTTCGGGCCAGCTGGCCATTCTGTCGAGTGGCGTTTTCGCTCATGGAACGTTCTCTCTTCAGTCTTCCCACTGTACGGATCTGCTTAAAAAGAGAAAAAGGAGAAGATAAAAGACAGGTAATTCCAGGAGACACTTAATAACTTGCATTGGAGATTTGCAAGTTAGATGTGCCTGCAGATACAAAGGCTTGTTTTCATATTTCACAGTGATTAGGAGGACGACAACTGGTGACAGGATCTGATGCTGGTAACACATAAAACCAAGATAAAAACTTGTTGCAATCCTGTTATCTATCCATGTGATCTACTTCCTATCACCAGAGAGAAATCTAGCTCTACTGTATGAGTCTAAAGAATATGTAGCTTCCTAAATATTTTTCAGTTTTAAATATGTCATTTACCATCATCCACCTCGATGCTAATGCTATACCATTGTTTGAAATCGTTTTTCAGTTTTGTTAAAACTCACTAACGCCATGTGGTGTCATCTGTCATGAATCCAAAGGTTAACTATACATGTTAAAAGAATCGTGTTTTCTGATAACCCACAAATAGAAAAAAATCTGCAGCTTTCTCTTTGATCAAAAGGATTTTTTTTTTTTTTAAGTATTTAAAATAGTGCTAATTATGAATTTGTAAGGACTCTGGAAGTACTCTGTGAGCTTACTGAGCATGGCAACCCCTAGCCATCTGCCAGTTAAATATGGAACTTTAGAGTCATAATTAGAACTACAACAATGCTAACTTACGCTAGCAGAAATTAGATGTGCAGCACAGTAAAGAAATCACCAGTTACTTCACTTTCTTTAGTAGAATGCTTCTCAAGTAAATTAAAAAAACAAAATAAGTACTAGCCTCTTCATTTTGAGGTGTCTGCTGTAGAGGTTTTTCTAGGTCCAAAAAATCTAGTGGTCGATCACTAAGCGAAATAACACGGGGAGGAGTTTTCAATGCCAGTGGTTTGAATGGAGTAGACTGAAGAAGGTCAAGGTCTGGTGGTCTGGAAAATGGAATGTCTTCACTATTACCTGCAAGAACATTAGTTGTCAACTGAAAGCTGTTCTGAGGCATCAGGGCTAATGTTTAAAAAGGTATCACATCAGTTACTTTCCCTGACTATGCTATATAATTCAGCATATCTTTAACAGGGCTTGTATGTTAAAAACTATTGTTAAGGTCTCATAAAGACCATATTAATTAGCACATATCTGAGCAGTTTCTCTGAGAACAGTCCTTCTGACTAATCCAGAGCAACATCAATTGTTATCGCAAGTCAGGGCACTTTTGATCTCAAGACATACTCCTATTAATAGCATATTTGGTTAGCAACAAGGTGGCTGGGGATGTGAAGATGTCACTCTTTCAACGCATAAAATATACGCACGTCACGCATTTTGCAAATTATAAGCAATCCCAGATCTGTCACTGTAAATCCCATGACAGTAAATAAGTATTAATAGATTCCACTAAATAATAGACAGATCCTTAACATAATTAACATTCTCATTATAATCAAACACATTTTGTATGTTTAACATGCACATCCCCAGAACTTCCCATAGTTACTTTAGCTTTTAGTAGATTAGAAAACATCAGGTGTAAATAAATAAATTTTTTTCTGCAGCAAGATAAAAAGTCAGCAATTAAACTTCCTGTTCATATTTTGTTAAATGTCTCCACTACAAGCTACACCATAACTATCCGTGTAACATTTTCAAAGTTTAAGAAACTTCCCAAGTCAAAGTTGATGAGCAATAAATGTTTGAAAACCACAAGGTTTTTATTTAAAAACTATATCTATAAATATTTTTGTCCATCCAGAAACGTAGGAAACTAATTTAAATTTTCACCTATTGTTCTTTTATTGAGATGGAAACATACCTGCCACCACAATCCGCTCTGGAACCTGCATAGTTACACTGGCATTCGGAAATCCTTCCTGGTCACCCTTCTCAAGGTCAGCATTTTGAGGAGCTACTTTGAGTTTTTCTGGGACCCTCATGCGCTGACTGATTCCTTCGGTGTATTCCATTTCATACTGAAGGCGATTAATTTCTGCCATCTCAGCAGCTGGAGATGGGAATGCAGCCCCACTCATTCTGACAAAAGAAAAGCAAAAGCTGTAATAGCAACACAGGAAGCCAGCAGAAAGTATGCAAAAGAAGCTCTTCATTTCGATTACGGGGCATGTGGTAGATGATCCTAAATAAACAGGCTTATTTTGAGAAACAAGTTACATGCCAAATTTCACAGGAAGTGTAGTCAGAAAGAGTTGAGAGGTGAGGGCAATGACAGAAGAACAAAGTGATGCTGTAGGCAATGCTCAAAGCTGTACTGAAGGTCCTCAAATTGAGCTGTGACAAAACAACCCACAGAAATTCTGCACAGAATGTACTGCTCCTGCACTGGCTGGCAGAAAAAGCAGCACAAACCAACAAACCAGAAAGAATTGGTAGGATCAGTATTTACACAGATTCAGTGTACTGGGATTTGAGAAAATGAAGTCTTACAAAACTGCATGTTGAAATAGGGGAACAAAAGAAAAGGCTTGGCTTGGGTGGTAGCTTTCTGCTCGATGCCAGTCACCCAGATCTCACCTAACAGCCTGTCACATCAGCTTGTAAACCTAGCATATTCATAACCCATTCCCAATCACAGGCAACGTTGTAAACTTCTCACTTCTGTATTTTTCTGCAAATTGATATCTTACTTTTGCAGAGCAGATATAAGATGTGCAGAAAAAGAACAAGACTTTATTTAAATTTAGAAGGGTTTGCCAATACTTTATATATACATTTTCCTAGAAAAATAAAGGCATTTCATATGAAGCACCAGGGGAATTTCTTAGAAACTGGGCTGTGGGAACTCAGGTAGCTGGGAGAAGTAGTTCACCTGAGCAGTGGCCTAGCTGATGGCTCAGACCGAGATTATGGTTATGGCCTGTGTTCAGAGAGGGACATCCTGGAGCTGCAGCTGGAGCAGGGCTAGAAAAGGGCTCCCAGCAGAAACTATGAGCTGCAAGGAATACATGGTTGTGAGAATTTTTTCATCCAGGCAATGGCTGAGGGGCCTTGTCAAGAGCTCAGACTGAGATAACAGTTATTTTTAGGGTTAGGATTAAGAGAAATATATATTTACATTCATACAGTTACACACATACTATGTGAATATAATTTACTTTGCAAGAAATCTTCTAGTGCTTGAAGTAGTTCCCTAAATGAGGTATTCATCTTGGCAAAAGGGCAGCCATGATAATTGCAACTACATTCTTTTACCGGTTTTGGAGGCAAGGCCACGTCTGCTGCTGCATGTGTGCTTCTATATGCTGAGCATGCAGAACTTAGCAAACAAAATGCCTCATTGCAGACCGTTATCTGGCAGGTGAGACATACCAAAGCTGTTCCTCACACAGAAGCAATACTTTCCATGTTTATCAGTAAAACCTCAAACTAATAACAACCTTCAGACAACAGAAAGAAGCACACAGAAGGATCTGGATTGCGTAACACTATATTAAAGGCACACATTTAGTATATTCAAGATGTGATCCATTTGCCAATCTACCCTGGGATCCTCAGTGTTATTTTCAGGACTTCCTACCACTAGAGATTAAATGAAAGAATCTCATTCATCTCAACGTCTCACTGTAATACAGTAGGAGAATTAGGGGTCAGGCAGAATGCAAGAAAGTCACTGTTCTATGTGAACTTAAAAAAAAATATTTAGAAGGGAAATAGCTGAAGTGATGCAGATTTAATCCATGTGTATTAATTTTTACTGTTTGTATGTATCTAGTGAAAGAAACCAGAAAAACCCACATAATTAAAAAACTTTACAGGAGTCTAAGAGGTGCTTTAGCAGTTCTGTCACTTCAAAATTCTTAATATTTTACTTTGGGGGATTTCCATTTCTGCCTTTTAGTATTGCAAACTCTTGCAAGACACTGGCTAGGTCAGCCAGTGATATGAACAAAGTACACAGTTTTCTGACATTTCCACATTCTAAAAGGTGTTTTTCATTTCAAAACATAGTCTATGACCACTACATCATTCCCAATTCCGCAGGAGTAAAAATCATAATGTCAATAAAGAGACTGCATTTTAAGAACTTGGAGTACTCAGAATATCTACTGGCAGCAGCTTAAAGAATAGTTACTGCTCACAAGAGTTGACAAAAGGTGTTTCACTACCGCTTGTTCACTTTCCCATTTGGAAAGACCTGTATGGGTCTAATTTTCGCCATCAAGTATCACTACACTACAGCAGTGTTTACACCACAGTTTTCTTAAAGCTTGGCATTGCTTTGTACGTAAGTGACAACCACCTCTAAGGTAAAACACCCACAAAAAGCGGACAGCATCAGAATGGTTGCTTTATAAACTATTTATAAACTAAATAGCACTGTGTGGGTTTAGCTGTACTTGCCAAGGACCTATAGATGCAATACCTCCATGTTTTCCTATTCTTGCCTGCTTCTCATCTACTTTGCATATTTGTGTTGCAGAATTTTATTTGCTTTCAGAGCAATTTCGATTTTTACCCCTTTTACAAAGAACAGGAAACAGTGAGATTTCAGCAACAGAAAGCTTAAAATATTTAAACAGAGCTTGCAAAGAAAACCCTGAGCTATTTAAAGATAACAGAAATCAAACTTACGTTTTCTATAACATTCCTGTTACACAAAAGCATTTTATAGAATTCATGAATAATAAATTGAGGAGAAGGAGGGTTTTAAAATTGACATTTACAGAACCAAGTAGCTCTAAAGAAGCATGAAGATAGCAAAGAAGTCTAAGAATGATGAGACAATAAAAATGCTATTACAATTACAGGATAAATAAAAAAAAGAGCAGCTGAAGCACAAATCACCATCAGAGGCAAGGATAAGGGAAGAGAGAGCAAGAGAAATTACATAGGATGAATTATATGTGTTCAGAAATACAGAAGGGTACCTCCCTCTGCTAAAAAAGAGCATCAGCAGATGAGATTGGGATGAAGCAATGCATAAGAACCTGAAGAATGACCGTTCATCAGCATTCTGGCAATAATCAGACATTGGCCATATCTGTGCTACAACTGGGAATGTTATGCACACTATGGATGACCAAGTTAATCAGAGATATGTGAAACCAAGTACTGGTAACAGGACAGCTGTGACAGCACTGAGATCAGAGCATGCTTTACAACCTAATTGTAACTTCTCTAGCTACCATGCTGCTTGTTCCTGATGCAGATATTTAACAGCTAACCTGTTCAAATACACATAAGCTACAAAGTGCTCCCGTGGCAAGTGTCCAAGACATCCTTTGACAAGTAAAATGGAAGAGGAGGACATGCGCTATAGCGCCCAAAGAACCCTATTATGGGACCCTAAAACAGTCAGAACATGTATCACAGAAGCATGTGATTGGAGGCTGTGAAATAGAACAATTGGAGAGAAGGGAGAACCAGGTATAGGCTAAATGCCGAAAGTTGTTCTGCACAGTTCGGTTGCACGTGTTGAACCTTGGAAATTCATCCCCCCTCTCCTTAGCACAAGGATGACGTGAACCAAAACATGTATCTATAACACATGAACAAGGCAGCAGAATCCCAAGAATATTAAGGGCTGCATTCCTTCAAGTTTGTTTTACTACAGTTGGAGGTTTTAACACAAAACATCTTTTATTTTTCTCTCAACATTAAAAATACTGGAAATGTTAGGAGGAAGGCCATGTCCCAGTCTGACAACCATTTCTCTGAAACAACCATATATTCACTGGGTTGCGACACCAATAAGAGCATTCAGCACAGACTGGCTGGCCCCGTTATCTAAACGCTTCTAGTAACAAGCTGGGATCACAAAGCAGGGAAAGCCGGGAACACGGGGAATGCGGGACCGGGCACCGAAAGGGATGGGGCGGCCACCAACAGGGCGACAGGCGCAAGCGTTCGGGGAGCCGAAGAGTGCCCCGGGACAGGCTGAAGGGATGAGGGGGGTGGGTTGGCAGCGGCAAGGCACAGGGCGAAGAACCAGACTGGGACAGGAGCAGGAGGGGACCTGCTCCCCAGGGGCACGGCTGAGATGGGACACGGCCGCGGGAGGACGACACTGGGTAAGCAGGGCAGATCGTTCTGAGAGATGAGCAGGCTCGACCGCCGCAGACCCGCGGCCAGGCCAAGGCCCCCCGGGACAACCCGGAGACGCTGCCGCCAAGCCCGGCAGCCCGTACTCACCCAGAGCGGCAGGAAGTCGGCTGGCGAGCCCAGCTTTGCCCTACCCTGCCGGGCCGTTCCTGCCGCGCTCCGAGGAGAGGTGGTCGTTAAGCGGCACGACACGCCTTCCCCCCACCGCTCAGGTAAGACGCAAACCCCGGCCTGCTTGTCCCCATCGGGATCCCGTAAGGACTGCCGAGCCGGAGGCCTCACGTCATGTGACCGACAGAGGGCGGAAACCACTCTCGCTGCCGCCTCGCGTGCGCGGGAGCCGGAGGGCATCCATTTTTAGTGAGGGAAGGCGAGAGCCGCGCAGGCGCTCTGGGGCTCTCCCGCAGGCCGCAGCGGAAGGTCACAGCGGCGGAAGGAGGGACGTGGCTGCCCTGCCGTCTGCGTTTCGCTGCATGGGCCTCTGCACGGAGAGCCTCGTTTAGCAAGTTCGACCCCGAAGCTTCTTGTCGCCATTTCCCTATCTGCGCGACGCAGCCCTGGAGCAGGGGTGTCTTCTGCCTCGGTAGCTCCTCGGTTGAGCATGGCTGTAACTAGCGGTGCCCAGGGGGAAGGAACATCGTTAGGGCAATGCTCGCTTCAGAGCAGTGCCACCGCAGGTGCTGTTCCCGTGCCCAACAGTTCCCTCTTGCCAAAACTGCGCCTTGCAGCCCAGCCATCTCCGGCGTGTTGGCTGTCATAAGCGTTTGCTGTCAAGAAGCAGAGCTGCTTCAGTGTCTCTCTGCTGTGGTGGATTAACACACTGTGTAATATGCAAACATAAAGTCTAATTATGTGTTAAGTGGGTGGAAAACCTAGCTTGGCATGTGATGAACCTGGCACACCACCTGTCTCTGCAAGGGCAAAAGGCCAGTTGCTTTAGGGACCATTTTCCAAGAGCCAGGTAGTTGCCTAGCTACCACTCAGAGGCAACTGCACACTGCACAAACCCCAGGCGCTCATTCAGCTGCACACCAGGCTGGCTGGTAACCTTCACAGCAGCTGTCCTGTGCAACCGTGGCTTTCTTACATCAATTGCCATGCCACTAGCATGACTTAAAATGTGTCAGCAGGTGTGGCTGATAGAGCCATCCATTTCCTGCCCCACGTAATAAATTTGACCAGCCAAGTACATCTTACGTCAGCAAAACACTTCCAAGGGCCCCAGGTGACCCTTACTGAAGCTGGCATAGCAGCACTGGCTGCCTACTAGCAGCTGTTCTCTTGAGCTGCAAGTTATATCAATTTCCTATTCCTTAAAGAAAAATAAACCTCTAGATTAGCAGATAATAATTTTAAAGAAAACAACCTCTGAACTTTCCCTCTGTTCTCCTTTATGGTCACAATAATGTTTTGGAGGTCAGAGTGAGCAGCCAAAAGTATTGAAGCATGTATCAATCCAAGGCTCACAACTTGCTAATTCAGTTCTTTACAAATACCAACAGCACTGGTTTACAGAGGGAAGTGCTCTGAAATATGATCTCTCACTAGATGAGAAGTTGTATAACATGGAGAATTACACATTAGTTGCCTTTCAATATATGTTCTTACATTTGACGTCCTGAAACACAAATTGCTGGCCTAAAGCACAGTTTACCAGGCAATCCCCATAATTTGGTAAGAGAGTCCTCCTCAGTTTTACCTCTTCTTCATGCTCTGAGATTTATGAAAAAAAAAAAAAACCCAACCAAACCCAAACCCAAACTAACCAACCCCCAAAAAGCCAACNTCCTGAAACACAAATTGCTGGCCTAAAGCACAGTTTACCAGGCAATCCCCATAATTTGGTAAGAGAGTCCTCCTCAGTTTTACCTCTTCTTCATGCTCTGAGATTAAAGAAAAAAAAAAAAAAACCCAACCAAACCCAAACCCAAACTAACCAACCCCCAAAAAGCCAACACAAAAACTCAAACCAAAAAAACCCCATACTCTAAGAATTGGTTCTTGAAGCACACGAGAAGTATGGTCTCTCTCCCATGCTTGCCCCATATATACTTTTGTGCTGAGATCAATTACATAACTATTTTTATTCCATTTGATGTGTGACTGTTGTTCATACATTGGTTTCACAATAAAAGTGGCCACAGACTAGTCATTTGAGTAGTTCTATTCCCCAGGAAATTCCCCATAAGAGACCTGGTGGTGATCTCTAGTGCATCATATTATAAATTACCAGTAGTAGATCATGATTATGTAAGCCTGTTCAAGCCCCACATATTCTGTCAAATCTCAGAAAGAATCGCATCAGGCTGTATTTACTGTACCCTTATTCCTTTCAGGATGTTCTTTCCATTTTTTCATTGTGTAGAAGTCCTAGCACAAATAATTTTCTTTGACAGTTTTCAAATCTCTCTGCAGATATCCTTAATTTTCTTGTTCAGTGATTTAAAAGGCCATCATTAAGAATGTTGCCTACAACACTGTTGTATCAGTTTGATTTTCAGAGAAGTCTTCCTTATTTTTATACTGAAATTTTTAATTACGTTAGGTGTATCCTTTTCTTTCTTTTGCACACAATCTGCTTGTTTGTCTGCATGCACTTACAGAATGCCTCTGGGCACTGTCTTCTGTGTGAGGAAACACTACAAGTCCTACTTTTTTCTAGTTTTTACAGGTTTTGTCTTCCTTGGTGACCAGTATCTTCCCTTTTTGAACCTGGAGTTAGAGTAGTTCTCTGTTAGCAAACTGCAAGAGTGGCTGCCTTCCAAAGAGGAAGACAACCCAGCCTAGGTAGGGCAGCTACCTCTCCAGCAAAGGCACAGTCCCACCATACTGTGCCCAGCAACATAGAGCTGCGGTAATGACATTAAAAGGTTCTTTTGACTGTCCAGAAACCATCAGGCAAATGCAGGGTGACAAGTCAGATGCTAAGTCAAAGACAAGTGAAGCAGGTACAGCAAGTGAGAGGACCAGGCACAAGCTTGCTGACAGCAGAGCTCAGGCAAGGCCTGGGATGGAGTCAGCTTTCCTCATCCTCCTAGCTTTTCCTCAGTGTAACTAGAACCCTTTCTCTCATACTATTCCTGTTAACAGCAGCTTGCCACCCAAGAACACAGACAGCATGCAGGCATGCAGCTTGAGTACCTACACTGGAGCACTAGACTTCTAGCATAGTCCAAGTGGGAGAGGGGGAGTGTCTTTTTGAGTGCAAACTGCACCTACTGTCCCGATGACACTATTTTCTTTATTCTTACTTGTTTTTTTTCTTTTTGGTGTAAATGCTGCCATGCATGGGTAGTGGAAGAGATCATTAGCACTGTGAAGAACCAAAAAAAAAAAAAATTAAAATGGGTCTTTCATTTAGTCAAAATATCTTTATTTGGCTGCATTTAGCAGTATGTTTGCTCTCCTTCCCCTCCCACCCTCACCCCATTTGTTTCCTCATTATATTGGATTTCTTATGCTTCCATTTTCTCAGTACAATATATTAACACCTAGCACCTCATCAGCATTTACCAGTTGAGGCTCTGGGAGCATTTACAGACATGAGTTAACTAATCCTCACAACAATCATTAGCATAGTAAAGTGATCTGCATTTTCAGAGAGAAGATCGACTTTTTTCAAGTTTCTCTTTGATTTTCAGTGTCCAGTTTTTATTATGCTAGGCTTGATGAACAGATATGACTCTGCAGTTGCGTTCCATGCTTTTCAAAGGAAGGCTGGTTGAGCACTCAAAATCTAAAGCTATTTATGAAAATCTTTAATAACTTGTTGAAGGCCACACAAAAAGTGAGCAGCAGAATCCAAAACTGGGAAGAAGGCATAACTTCCAGCTACGTGTTGTAACTTGAGACAGAACTCTTTGTAACTTACCTTTGGACTTGAAAACCACAATCTATTCCCTTCTCCTTACACATTGTCCTCTACTGACCATTTCCAGTAGACTTCAACCTCAGATACTCACATTCTGCTTTTTACTAGCAAGTTTTACATTTTACTTGACCGTCTCCACAGTCATCAATTGCGTATCACATACAATGTCTTTGACTGACTGTGATGGCCTTAATGGAAAAGAAAACAAAACCCTACAATAAAACCACAAAAAGCCCAACAAGCAACAAGCATGATTTTATCTTTGAGTATTTAAAGCAAGCTTCATGGAAAAATCTAGTATGTGCCTGTTATAAGGAAAACACCCTCAAGTCCAAACGGAAGACTAAATATGAGCTTGACATTAATACCTTCTTATCAGTAGTGCATTTGCATAGAGATTCTTCATAAACACCTGCAAATTCACAATTATACCTTGCAAACTGTTCAAGCAAACAGTAATTTTACAACATCCATTCTGTTCATGTAAATGATATCTTCACCATCGGAAGATACTGGCATGAAACAGAGGCAAAACCTTTTCTTAGTTCGGTTAACACTGAAAATTGAACAGTCAGACAATCACAATGCAAGTATTTTAACAGAAACAATATAAAATTTCACTGGCTTTAAAAACATCTAAATGAGAAATCTTGGTTATTTCAAATAAATTGCTAGACCCTATATTTAAAATGGTGCATTTACAGAAACTCAGATGAATTAGGCTTCTTCTATAACACGAAATACTGGAATTCTGATAGATTGTGCAAGTATTAAAAAATATTAACATCTTAAATGTTAACATTACAATTTTAAATAGCCTTGCAAGTGCAATGTTATAAATATTAAAAAAAAAACCAAAAACAAAACAGAACAAAAAATAAACTCATAGCTACAACTTTATATAAGTTATATGAGTAAATGAAAGTGCTTTTCAAGTATTTCTGTTCATTTACAGTTGGATTCTCTAGTATATGTCAGTGCTTAGATGGTACAATTTAAAAATCAGTCTTTTTAAAAAATTTTGGATGCATGCATTTAACTGAATGGAGTGAATGGTCCATTTGCAGAAATTTGTGATAAATATTTCAACATAGAATGTAATTTGTGATAAATATTTAAGTAGGACTATTATAAAATGAGAAGATTATTGGTTTTGTTATCTATAAAATATCTCAAGCCAAACAGTAATTTTTAATTCCATCAAAATCCCAAATTATGATATGGTAAACAGCTGTTATTCAGTAGAGACAAAAGCACGTGAGCATAACAGAGGCCAAACGGTGTCAACTTCTGAAGAATTTAAAAGATTTCATGATCTGTGCCAAAAGCTATGAAATCTAATGCAAACTTACCAACACCTTCAATTAGTCAGCCCTTAGCCACAGTCACTGTGGAGAACACAGCTAGTGCCTGTCACCACTGTACTGTCTGCCTAGTGTGTGTGTGGTGTAGCTACCTTTCTGGCTAGTCAAGAACCATTATTACTGCAGTGATGCGAAAAAAGACTGTATTTCTGTTTGACAGTCAGAGGAAGGGTGAGGTAAGTGGGGAGATACTTGTTTATTAGACAAGAAACCAAACAAAAACAACCTAAATGAATCATTAGATTTTTAAAAGTGCACTGAAAGTATTTCCTATTGAACCCTATCTCTCATAAGTGCCAGATTTTAATCTTAAATTATACCCACTTTGAACACTGAACATATGTAAGTCAATATTAGAGCATTTAGTTTGTCCTGTGGTTTGAAAAGCACATGACACAAGGCAACATTAACATCTTTCATTAAAGATCTGGTGATGCCACAGTTTTATCATGAAGATGCAGCTTAGAAATGACAATAATTCAGCCATTACAAGCTTTCTCCATCAAAGTGCTTTGTCATTTGCCAAAGACAAAAGTCCAAAAGTCAAACTGTTGCCCTACCTCAATACAGTGCTGCACTGACAATTTATAGTTTCTTTCCAGGTGCAGTTGGATTATAATAAATTATAGCTCTTCTGAGTTAGGCAATTCTTTGTAATAAAAGCAGAGTTTCATGTTCAGTCAAGAGTGGCCACTGTTTAGACTGGTCTCTTCATGCAGACCTGACATCGGCTGATGATATTTTCTAGTTCTGCTTTCACAGTCTGTGGCAGAGGTTTCCTAAACGAAAGAAAACAAACATTTACTTAAAAAAAAACCAAACCCAAGCAAATAACCAAAAAGCAACTGAACACCAAAACACCAACAAACAAAAAACCAAACAAGGAGAGATGATGAAATGTGGGATAGAGAATTCTTGACAACAATACTGAAATCCTTGGCTCACTTAAGGCATATTCGTGTTACAGAACGACTCAGAAGCTGACAAAGAAGGATGTCTAAACTGAGGGAAATTAATAAGGGAGCCCCCACATGTTGCACAGGCAGTTATTGTCTCCTTGGGCACTTGCAGCGTGGATGTGATGCGTGTGGATGTAGAGAAATACAGTTTACCTGAACATTCTTCTTGGATTTAATGATGCCAGCCAGAAACTGTAGGAATTTGTGTAGTAGTTGCACGTCCCCCTGCCATGGCACTCTATGAATGGAATGGCTCTAAATTCTTCCAAACAAGACCCAGGAGATGCCAATGCTTGGCCAGAAGCTTCTGAGCCGGCACTTGTGTACTGTAACCACCAACACATTTTTTATGAGATCTGGTCTGTCAGCTTTTAGTAAACTGCAGGTAAAAAAAAATATCTCTTTCTAAAACATACCATATGTTCTGCGGTATATCTTGGACAAAACAAAATGAACACAGATTAATTTTATCACACCTATAATGAAGCACAGAAGCTTTATGAAGATTCAAGCAGTTACGGCATTTCCTAAGTGACTGCAAAGACTTTTTTCTGCTCCATGAAAAGGCATGACACTAACCAGTACAAAGACTAGAATGTATCTTGCTTATGTCTACTTGAGGACTAAAGTAAGCCAAATGCCCTGTTTTGAGTGTGTTCATCTTTCTGGTTGCACTGATTACTTCTCCAAACACAAAAAGCAAAGAACACATTTTCCTTCTTTGGTCACAGAATCATAGAAAAGTTAGGGTTGGAAAGGACCTTAAGATCGTCTAGTACTGACCCCCCTGCCATGGGCAGGGACACCTCACACTAAACCATGTCACCCAAGGCTCTGTCCAACCTGGCCTTGAACACCTCCAGGGATGGAGTATTCACAACTTCCCTGGGCAACCCATTCCAGCGTCTCACCACCCTTACAGTAAAGAACTTCTTCCTTATATCCAATCTGAACTTCCCTGTTTAAGTTTGAACCTGTTACCCCATATCCTGTCACTACAGTCCCTAATAAAGAGTCCCTCCCAACATCCCTATAGGCCCCCTTCAGATACTGGAAGGCTGCTGTGAGGTTTCCATGCAGCCTTCTCTTCCCCAGGCTGAACAGCCCCAACTTTCCCAGCCTGTCTTCATATGGGAGATGCTCCAGTCCCGCGACCATCCTTGTGGCCCTCCTCTGGACTTGTTCCAACAGCTCCATGTCCTTTTTATGTTGAGGACACCAGAACTGCACCCAATACTCCAGGTGAGGTCTCACAAGAGCAGAGTAGAGGGGCAGGATCACCTCCTTTGACCTGCTGGTCACACTCCTTTTGATGCAGCCCAGGATATGATTGGCTTTCTGGGCTGCAAGAGCACACTGTTGGCTCATGTTAAGTTTCTCATCAACCAACACCCCCAAGTCCTTCTCCACAGGGCTACTCTTTGATGTTGGTAAGTGCTTGTAGAAATAGATCTAAAATAATTTACAACAGTAGAAAATTGGCTAGAAAATACCGTTTAGATTTGCTGATGCTGGAAAGAAGCAAATTATTTTAACCAGATGCTGTAAAAGTTCTCTCATTCTTTTCCAAGTTTACCGTTATTACTGCTTGGGGCCAAATCCCAGGAGAGACAACACTTTTCACACTATACCTAAAAGGACTTTAAAGCAGAAAGCAGGAGGGTTTAATTCTCTCTTTTACCCTCATTTGCTGGCAGGCATGGATAATAAAGACGAGGTGCTACATCCCCTACTATAGATACACCCTTATTCCCATAATGAGTTCTCAGTTTCCAGTCACATTTTGAACTTTCTTCACTCATATCTTGTAGCATCAAAATTCCTGAGGTAGTTTTTCAAAACAGCATTCTGCATTTGTTTTGATTTTAGCTTTCTGTGGAGCTCAGCCCCAAGATATGATTTATAAAAGAATGGCCTGGCATGGAAGCATGTCAGTTATTTCTGTGTTTGTGTTTAGGACAAGTTTAACCACTCCACTTCCTTAACCCCTTTCCTAGATTTCAGCATGACACGTAAAAATGAGACCATGCAGTTACTTTTGTCAGACTAAAATCCTGTGTTTCTCTTTTCATCTTTTCCCCTTTTTCTCCTGCCACCTATTTTTGAGGCCAAATCAGAATAGATTTTCATATGCTTCTGGCACTGAATAAGAGCTAATAAAACAATTCTCTACTTGGCAAAGGAAAAAAAAAATCCAACCAAACAATTATGAAGAAATAAATGAGGTGTGAGAAGATAAAAATGCCAATGAAAGCAAGACGAGGTAAAATTAATAATTCAAGTCTTTCTATCCTTACCATAACAAAAGAAAAACCCTTCCAGAGAGATACCCAGCCTTCTGGACATGCAGGAACTACAGTTGTTTGACTGTGAACTGCTATTACCATTGCAGCTCCTTCACAGACAACACACCTGCAAGAAGAAAGGCACATGCATTCAGTGCAGATATGAGGGAAAACATGAAAGCAGACAAAAATTGTATCTTCTAGGATAGTAGCTACCTAATGGCAGGGCTTAGTAGAAATGTTACAATTCACACAGGTTGTACTATTCAGTGACGAGATAAGTAAATTGAATCAATCCAAATACTTTGCTTTGCAGTTGCTTTACAGTCTCTACTATTAACACCAGACAAAAATTGGTATAAAATGGGGATTAGTCTCACAACACTTGAGCTTTACTTTACTGAAGTAACAAGCTAAATTTTACCTTCTTCTTGTACTCACTACTATAGGTTTAGATCAAAGTTCTGTACCTTTATTTGTTAAGATCAGAAAAAGTAATATTTATTTCCTAGAGAAACTACTAGGTTGCAACAACTGCATAGGGCAGGCTAGAGGACAGACTCCAAAGCTTGCCTTCCCATGTTTGATTTTGGTACACTTGGTCTTTCATGCTTTTAGAGCTTTTCCTGAGATGCTCCTCACCCTCAGCTGTTCTAAAGCAACTAAAAAGAGCCACATTTGCACAAGGGTATTTCATCACAGAGAACCTTCAACCCCAATTTACAATGCTCTTCACCAATTACAGTAAACAGATGACACATAATTGAAGGCAGAACATGATTTGTACTGCATTTTAAGTAATGAAGCTGTCTGTATTTCATTTTAGTCTACCTCTAATTACAACAATAGATTTTAACAAAAATCACTCATACCAGCAGGATTGTGTGCCATCTTCTCAAGTCAGCTATGCAGACTAATCCCTGTGGGGGACGCTAGCTTTACTTTATTCTAACCTTTCTTAGAGTTCACTGAATGTATGACGTATTCAGATGAGTAATCAAAAATCAAGTGGTTTTAAACAGTGTTTATATTGGCTGAGATAGGCAGGTTTGCCTAAGATTTGTTGTTCAGAACAGTTTATGATGTCTTTGTGGTTACAGGCCAGAACAGCTAAAATTCTTCCACTCTTACCTGCTTATATGGGGCTCTAGTGCCCTGCCAGAAATTGGTGCCATGTCTACTGGCATTACTGTTGCAGTTGACAGCCAGTATGAGTAGTCATTGCGAGAAGCAAAACTGCAAACGTCATTGGTGTTACAGAATAAGAATGGCATGGTGGTAAATCTCTGCAAGCAGCTACCAGCTGTTCCTGAAAGACAAAAGAGGAGTGTTTTGTGACAGGCAGGATATTACATTTAGTGCAGCAAACAGAAGACACATGTGATGGTATACAATCTACAGTGAGAAATAAAACTGTTGGTAACTATAAAGAGAGAAATGTCTGTATAGTGGAATTATCTGAAATCAAAATGTTTATGTTATATAAAAAATAAAGGCTAAGAACAAAATATGTTAAAATAATAATATATTCTTGGATGGTATTGCTTCTTGATGCAGTAACAGGGATTTAGCCGCTTAAACAAAAGCTTCTGGTGCCATTTTTGACACCATAAAGCATCCCATTTGGTCTCCAAAAAGGCAAGATTCTCTCTGAGAATCTGTGTTATTACTGTCAGATCCGTGCAGATGTTGTGAACATTTATACTAGACATCTGTCTACAAGTAACTAAATTCCTCCTCAGCAATGTCTAGGGATAGCAAAAAGGGAATACAGGAGTGTAGGAAAGAGTGTTGTCCTTCAAGCCATGATCCTTAAATTGACTCAGAACAGCAGATCACTCTGGAGACTGAGGGCTGAAACTAGTATTCATCTCGAACACTTACTGTGAGTTTGGTTGCATGACAACTTAGCATGACAGGACTCTAAAGACCATGATCTGAAACTTTTTAGCAATACATTACCAAGATCTTGTCCATGTGCTCGTTCATTTCCTTGTACAAAAAGCAGTGAATAACCAACATAGAGCTGTGATGTCCCATGTGGGCATGAAGGAATCCTTGTTGATTGACTATGCCGGGTAAAGATAAAACCTCTTCTTGTTGGACCAGCAATGATAGTCCCTGGCGATCCAGGTAACCCCTGTAGACCTGGAAAGCCAACCAGTCCAGGCTGTCCTGTGAAGGAGAAAGATATAAGACAACAAATATTACAATTTTATTTGAATTTTTAGTTCATTTAAATTAGTGGAACTACCTGAAAACTAACACAAAAAAAAATTATCGGTAAGAAGACACAACTTGGAAATTGGTCATATTTATTGCTAGATGTATTAACTCTTTCAGACCTAGTTCAGGTAGCTTTACATTGCATAGCTTCATCGAATAGCAATGTATTTTAAAGAACCATGGCTATTTTTTCAAAAAAAGTTATATAAACTTTTTATGGTGACTAAATATTTAATTGTATTTTGATGTCATTAAAAGGCACACTGATACCTAGGGATTGCAGATGGATAAATAAATAGGATTAATTAGGAAGGAGCACAGTTAAAGCATATTTTTTTTAAATTACTATTCCAGTTGTGGACATGCATCTGTTAAAAGCTAAGAATGTGCTTACATGTGCTTGTGACCCTAAAGTGACTGTAAATGCTACAGAATCTCAATACATCCAAGAGAAAGGATTTACAAAAATCAGGAATACGGTTTATCTGTAAATTCAGGAGTAGCAGTCAAACATAAATGTCTGCCTTCCTGTACCTCTTTCTCCTGGAAATCCCCTGTCTCCTTTTGGACCAGGCAGTCCTGGTTGACCTGGATGACCAAATCTTCCTGGTAGACCTTTTATTCCTTTAGGTCCTAATTGTAATCAAGGAAAAAATGGAATCATATAGCCTTAGTTATTCTAGATTGTAATAACTGTTAATGAATAAAGTTAAAATCCTCATGTAAATGTAGCTGTGTTAGAATAAAAACAACATGAATTTACTAAGTCACTATATTTTCTATCAGAAAGATTACAAGGAAATATTGACTGTACTTCAGAAAAATAGTATTCTCATAAGAAATTTTTTCAGAAACCAAAGCAAACAGCTTTTTCTTTTCGCATGTGTCATGCAATATAGGTGTTTAAAAAATACAGTAACAGGTCATAATGATAGAATCACAGACTCATAGAATGGGTAAGAGTTGGAAGAGACCTTAAAGATCACTCAGGTCCACTCCCCCTGCCATGGGCACTTTCACTAGATCGGGTTGCACAAAGCCAAGTCCAACCTGGTGTTGAACACTGCCAGGGATGGGGCATCCACATCTTCTCTGGACAGCCTGTTACCCTTATCCTTGCAGTAAAGAACTTCTATCTTAATTTACCCTCTTTCAATTTAAACCCATTACCTGTTGTCCTGTCCCTACACTAAACTTGTGCAAAGTCCCTTTCCAGCTTTCTTTAGGTACTGGAAGGATGCTATAAGGTCTCCCCAGAGCCTTCTCCTCTCCTGGCTGATCAAGCCCAACTCTCTCAGCCTTCCTTCATAGGAGAGGTGCTCCAGCCCTCTTATCTTTGTGGTCCTCCTCTGGACTCACTCCAATAGGTTCATGTTACATGGACCATGGTTTGTGATTCTATAAACATTGCAACTTCTCTGTAAAACAATTTTAAGGCAAGTATAAAAGAGCAATTCTTTAGTGCCTGCTTTGTCATGCTAGAGGCAACTGTCATTCTGAATTGGGGCATGCCTTCTGGCAAGCCTGCTTCCCTTCCTGTGGTGAAAAGCTGTGGTGGCCAAGCACTCACTGCATATCCCCCTCATCCTTCCTTCCCTTTGCTTTCCCATTCCTCACATCCATAGCAGGCTTCACTTCCAGTGCCAGTGGAGAAGGAGCCAGCTTCTGCTTTCCCTTCCCATCCCCAGAGTATGGTGGACACAATAACTTTGTAGCACATCTAGAATACTTCTATTATGCATGGTCATTTCCCCATGCATAATGACACAGTTCTGGCTGTATTAAAATAGTGAAAGTTTTGATCCAAGTTTACTTTTTATTCCATTATTTTGCTTAGGCTCATGTTGAGGGAGAAACTTACTGACTGTGAGGTTGGAGGGCAGATGGAATGGACAGATTATAAATACAAGGTTGTTAACACGGTACAAAGAGCTATTTTTAAATATGGAGAGGTATTTTTAAAGATGCATCAATTTCTTATGCAGAAGCATGATTTCCCACCAACCCAAACTGTTCCACTAAGCAGCACAAACATGTACAGAGATAAAAGTATAAACCACCTGGAAGTCCAGGAATCCCTTGAATTCCTTGGTCACCTAGTGTTCCTGGTATTCCTGGCAGTCCAGGAGGACCCTTGCTTCCTGGGATGGAGAATATTTTCCCAGGGACTCCAGGTGGGCCTAGCAGCAAAAATATAATGAAGAGCTTTGCTTTATATTAAAAGAAAGCAAACAATCTACAAAACAAACAAATCAACCTAAGTCAGCTAGTATTAGAATGAGAACGGTTGGTTACCATGCTGGCCCTTTGGTCCCCTTGGCCCTTCTGCGCCTTGTGGTCCAGGGTGTCCCCGATTACCCTTTTCCCCTAAAAAGGAAGATTGAAGATATGTCTGTTCATTTAAGATGCCCAAATCACTGTCGAAGTTTCAGACTCTTATTAAGGAGTTCTGCATGATCCATTCAAACTTTCCAAAGAGTAACACAGCTTGTAGACTCATTTGAAATGCAGAAGTGGACTTCTACATCTCTATCATTACTGTAGAATTTATAGTCCAAGTGCACTCAGTTTATAAGATGTTTCCTAGTCCATCTTTATATAATGGCTGGTTCCACAAACCTGGCTTAAAATCTCAATTTTAGAGTATGTCTTTTTTATCTTACGTGAAGTTCAGTTCCTGACAAGCTCATAAATTAAATTCTAATTGGCACTATTCTTATGGCAAACAGAGGACTCAGTGCTCTATGCTGTAATTATGACTAAATGCTCTTGAGTTCTATAGCTTGGAGGTTGCCAAAAGCATCCAGCAGAGGTATGGCATTTCTAGTTAGCAGACTCAGTCCCAAAGTCCTTATATGTTATTAGTCACTAAGGACAAACTTGTTTTGAATTTACCAATAGCATCTCACACAAAGAAAATGCTCTCTTAGTGAACGCTTTCTCTTATAGCTGACCTATACCCTGTTGTTGATGCAACAAATTCTAGGATGAGGTACTGTAACACAAGTACTATTATAATACAACATGTAAATGATTGTTTTTTAGGACTCAGAAGTGTATGAAGAGAATATGCATATACCTTTTACACCCGGGAATCCAAGAAATCCTGGGGCCCCTCTAGCACCAGGATAACCTGATCGACCTTCTATCCCCTGCAAATCAGATAATACCAATAATAAACAAGAAGCAGCCCCTGCACGCTATGAAATACATTTTGTTCAGAATATTCAAAGTATTATGTTCACAGAATATGCTACAACTAGAATTATCTGCTTCATTTGTGAGCATGTTATAAATAATAATTTAATTGTTAATATTACTCTGTAATACAGAATGGCTAGGGAAATAACATGCCAGAAATTCATGATGATTTCCTTCTGGTCCGCTTAAGTCCATAAAAACTTATGGACTCATATTCATTTTAATATCTTTCCTCTATCACAAAGGGGTTTGGGGAGGATGAGGGTTTTTTTGTTTGTTTTGGTCTGTTGTTTGTTTGGTGCTGTTTATTTTAGATTGCCCTGGGTGTTATTTTCATGGTAAGAACAAATTAACAATGGAGTAAGAAACAAGCAATAATCCTTTCACTGACTTTTGGACCTGGAGGACCAATGTCACCGGCTGGGCCTGTTGGCCCTGGTATGCCATCTGCGCCTCTAACTCCTTTGCTTCCTTTCATGCTGAGAGTGGAAAGACCAGGAGGCCCTGGAAAACCAGGAGCACCTGTATGGAAACATCAAAGTAAAGACTACTGCCAACAGCATTTCACATACATTATCTATAATGCAGTACAACATTCAACAAGTCTATAATGGTAATCATGTTTACCACCTCAGTGATTACCAAGGGAATATACCCATTGAAAAAAAAAAACCAAACCAAAGGCCACTCATTTTTCCCAGCCTGCTAATTTAATCTGAAATCAGAGCTGAATTCTTGCAGTACTCTATAGCAGTACAGCTTTTGGAATAACTTCCAGTTGTAGTTATGCCTGTAATCATTGAATCACAGAATCATTTAGTTTGGAAGAGATCTTTAAGATCATCCTGTCCAGCCATAAATATGACACTGCCAAGTCCACCACTAAGTGCCACATCTACACACTCATGTTATCTCACTTGTTTATAGTTGGATCTCAGCTGCCCAACAGACTACATGGGCAGAAAGCAAAATAATGAGAATTGAGTGGACTGCAAAGCTTGGTGTTATTTTAATTTATGTCACACTGCATAGACCATCATGGTGTTTGCAATGGTAACACTACATTAATTGGTAAAGAAACTACATGTTTAATTATGAATTTCTCCTGGGGAAAGACCCCCTTCCACCTTAAGTTCTGGACAGGCTGAATTCTGCTTTCAATTATCAATATATCATCTCAGATAAATAATGAGTTATAACAACACACCTGGTCTTCCATCTGCACCAGCAATGCCTCTATTCCCTTTTTGGCCAGTAATTGCCATGCCTGTTGAGCCTCGAAATCCAGGTAACCCCACTAAGCCAGGTGGTCCAACAGGTCCTTGATCACCCTGATGACCTTTCATACCTGGTGGCCCAGGAAAACCAGGCAGTCCCATGTCCCCTTTGATTCCTGCAAAGAGTAAGTATTACATTTGGTGAGAGCTGTCCAGATGGTGTGGAAACACACAATATTTTACTGTACCACAAAGGTGAAATTCAGCCTTCAGTTTTAATATGGAGAAGTCCTCAAAGCAACCTTGCTACTGTAAGGCAAAATGATTATGAGAAGACAGGACTCACAGCAAGGTATAGTACACACCACTCATTTTGCTCATAAAAAAAAACCCTCCACTTCAGGGATTGCTCATACAAAGGAATAAACTTGGGAGGAAAGTAGAAAGACCACAGCAGGGAATATTTCCTGATGTATAAGTAGAAGAAATGCTTCTTTGAACTTCAGAACTGGCAAGTCCTTTTAAACTACACTTCAATTAAAAGCATCAATATGAATTCCACAAAATAAGAGACTACCTCAAAAAGATATTTTTGTAAGGCTGATCTTCAAATGCAAAATCTATATATGGAGGATATAAAGAGAGATTTTTTTTATTTTTTTTTTTAAGTAAAGCAAAGCAATGCAATCCAACTAATACTAGAAATATATACACCTAAAAAATGGGAAGAGTCCCCTCAACTTTCATCAATATAAAAAGCAAGATGAACAAATTTAAATTGCAGTTGTTGCGGCTTTCTTATAGTATGCTTAATATTCAGCAGCATCATCTGTTTTCATTAGAACATCCTCTGTTAATCACATTCTATTTTAAAATAAAATATCAAAAGCTGTAGAATGTGTCACATTCACAAAACCATAGAAGTTCACTTCTTCATTTCCCTTTTATAATAGTTTTAACTTTACATGCAAGAACTTTTACACTTAGTGTATAACACCAAATCACTGATCAGAAGGTTTTCTCTGACACTTAGTGCCACTCCAAGCATCCAAAAGCAGGTATCTTAAAGATGATGATGATGATTCTGGTATGTAAAAATTAAGCTTTTGCTTTCTGCAAAGATAACTTACCTCTCCGACCAGGAATACCTTGAAGGCCAGGGATTCCTCTCCCTGGTGCTCCTATAAAATATTAGGTCATGAATTAAGTCCTGAATAATTGTTAGAAAACATCATAGGTATCTAATATTTTACACATTTCTTCAGAATTCACTGCATCAAGGTGTAGATTTTAGTTATAGGTAAAATATAATTTAAATTATTACTTCCATTTCTTCTATACAGAAATACAAATTAAATTTGTTTTTTTTCATATTAGAAACTCTTTAGTCAACCACATTTGAAGTACATTCTGCAATAATAAGCTTTGTCTATTTTCAGAGGAAAAAAACAAAAGAAGAAAAATCTACATTTGAGTTAGTTACTAAGAAAAATAGAAGAAATGTAAATACTAAAAAAGAAAATACATTAACAGTGATTACTTCACACATACTATGTACTGTGCCTGCCTTCTCAGTACCCTCTTTATACTAATATGGAAGTATTATCACAGTAAAATATGAAAACACTTTCTGTTGGAATTCAGTGGAGGATTAAATCTATCTGTAGACATTGATGACATCAGGAGTGACATTTAAATGACAGAATGAAAGGGTTTACAGTCCAAGGGCTAGGTCATGGAAACCTTCACCATTCATGAAGGTAAACACTGTGATACTTTTAATCTTATTTCCATGTAACAGAGGAGACTCCTTTAAAAGGATTTGTTTCTTTTCTGTCAGATTAAATATGTAAGTACTGTTAACAGCAATCCTTTGGCTGTAGCAGACGTTAACATTATTAGGTGATGTTATGACAAATTGCACAATAGAGCAGTGACATATGCATTTGGGTTGTTGACAGCATATACAACAAGTTCATAGAAAAAACCTCTGTGAATTATGTGAAAGTGAAAACTCTTCTACTTATAAACTTTGGCTCTACAGAAGCTCCATATTAATCCTTCTCATTAATCCTTGTCAGTTTAACTAGGGAAAAAAAACCCTGTAAACCAGAATGAAAGTATTTCACTGGTGTTACCTGGTTCTCCCTTTACTCCTGGGGGACCAGGCATACCATCCTGACCTTGATTACCTCTTTCACCAACAGGTCCATTTTTTCCAGGCTCTCCAAAGGCACCTGTGAATTACAATGGACCACAATATCATTTTCACTACTATTATTTTGCATTTCAAAGGGAGAAGATATGAGTCCCCTTTATTAAGATTTAGTCAGTTCAGCTACTTCAGATAGATATAACTGTGTTGGTATTTAAACATTTGTAAAGAGTAGCACATAATTTTTATTGAACTCACTAGACTTAAATGGATTTGATACCCCTGCTATTTTCACAGGCAATAGCTTTGTGTTTCAAAGACATTTGACTTAACCCACCCAGACTGGAATCCATAGAGGCAGTGTGGTTTCTCTCCCTGGCTTTATTACAAATTTAAGTTTTTCTAAACAGTGAGTAGATTCTGATCTTTGCTAACTCTGTTGTTAAGTCAGTGCAAGTTCACTAAAGTATAAAAACCCACAATATTGTACTTCTGATTCAGATCTCCAAATGTAAGAGATTCCAATGTTCTTTTTTAAGACAATGACTGGCACTCAATTTATTAAAATCTGCACTGCATAACTCTGTTGCATTTTACACACTCCCCCTTAGGTATATTTTCAATGGTTTAAGCTTTTCTGTTGTTTTAACATGCAACTACAACTCTGTCCCCTCTTTCCTTTTAATTTTGTTCTCCTCCTCATCCAGCTACATCTTAGTTTAACATTCTCTTTCAGGAGGTACAAGCCTTTCTTACAATTGTGTGGATATCACATCTTGAGACCATCAGATTAAAAAAATTAAATAACTGAAAAAGAAGGTGGAGGTTATAATAGTGAAATAAAATTAAAACCTGTTGCTTCAGCTGAATTGGTAACATTGAAAACAGCCTGCTGAAGACCTTGGCTGGAACAATGAAAGGTAAACAAAGCCTTGAACTAACATAAACAGAGACTGCAACTGTATCAGTTAAATTCTAAAAACTCAAAAGAACAAGAACATCAACTGCCTCATTCTAAAGAAAATAAAAAACCAGGGGGCAGTGACCTACACCATACCTGGAGGGCCTCTATTGCCCTGTTGGCCTGGGCGGCCCTGCCGTCCTTTAACACCAGTATTTCCAGGAAGTCCAGGCTTTCCTGTAGGAAGAGTGTGGGAGAGTAGAAAAAGGCACTATCACTAGATCCAAATTCAGTCTCAGAATTTTGCTATCATTTCTGCTTCAGACAGCTGCAAAAGATCTCTAGCTGATGTAAGGCAGTATGGCTGCACTGACTACAAAGGAGATGTTAAAGTTTACAGCAGTTGAATATAAATATGCCAACACATAGGCACTTTGTGTAGTTTACTGACAAATTATCTTCTTTTAAAAGTATGTTAACATCTCAGCACCCTGCCAAAACAAAACATACCTGGGATTCCTGCACCTCCAGTTTCCCCTCTGATCCCATGTGGTCCTGGTATCCCTTTATGTCCTGGATGACCTTGAGATCCTTTTTCCCCTTTGCTGCCCAGAACTCCTGGGGGGCCTGGATTTCCCTGAGAAATAGCAGTTGCTCACAAACAGGTAAAGAATCATATTACCTTAAATACATTAGATTTCATATTTGAACAATAGAAAAAATCACATGTAATTTTACAGGCTAACTATGTGTAATCATAGTTCACTATGATTTTCAGACAAAAATCAAAGTAGACTAACATGAAGTCTTGTCATAATACCACTGATCTTTTAAACATAGCTAGAAGATCTTTAATCTGTACAAACCAGCTTCAGTCTTTAGATGTTTCCACTGGCACACAGACTTCCCTTCAATTTTATTTTAACAGCTCCTCTTTGATCCAAATATGCATTCCTTATATGATATGCATCTACACAAAATACTGAAATGCATATTTTTCCTTAATTCCTACTGATTTTCATAACAGTAACATTGTCCTACCCAGTTAATACAGAAAATAAACAGTTAATTTAGACAAAACACAGGAGTTATAGTATTGTTTACAACCTCAGTGATGTACTTCACATAAATTCATATGTAAAATGAATCCTAGTTGCTAACCAGAATATGTGGAGTAAAACTGTAGTCAATTGACCTAAAAACTACTATTTTTTTCTTAGCAATATATATTAGTAAGAAGAAAAAAACAATTCATCTTAGGTAATGGTATTACTGGTCTGTCAAAACCCAATAGTACTATTTTAGATTACAAAACTTTTGTATTTGCTAAGATTATATTTTTCTATGCTTTTTAACGTACAAGTATTCCTACTGCTGACTGTTTAAGTGCAAGTCCTTGTTCTTACTAGATTAGCAGCTTTTACATAAGCAAAGTTATTTGTAAACATGGACCACCTTGCAAATAACAAAATTCTTGCACCAAGAGAAAAATGAAATATAAAAAAAACGAAAAAATTCCCACAAGTAATGACACAATAGAATTTTCATATTTGTCACTAACAAATCATCTACTTCTGCAGATTTTACAGCTCTTGCTCACATGTTCTTCTGTTGCTATAGCCAAAGACTCTGCTTATTGCCTAATATGACAATGTTTCCATTGCCTTTATACCTTTGGACCAGGTTCTCCTGGAGGCCCAGCAGATGGGTACCCAGGATCTCCTTTGTCACCTGTAAAGCCATCACAGCCTGGTGGACCAGGGTCTCCTGATGGTCCTGGAAAGCCTGGAGATCCTTTCTGTCCTTTTGAACCTGGAAAAATAGATACTGATACCATTCTTAAAAGGATCATAATTGCATACCACATCTTGTGTTTAGTGAACTACTGCTTATAAATTCAAATATTAGTTCTTCATTACAGTAATTTACATACCCAGGGATTTTATTTCTAAACACATTTAAAAGAGGTTCTTACATGTAATAACATATACATTAAAGTAGTCATACTTCATTTACAGAGAGGGACAGGTGCACTCTGCAAGTCAAGCAAATGCTGGTGTGGTAAGAAGATTATAGGTACTGCAAAGTACTTTTACAGTAACTGCTCAGATCTTTGCAAATGCTTCTATACAACTCTATGAATTTGCAATAGTGCTTGGCAGAAAATGACCTGGAAATCCCATGTCCCCTTTGTTTCCTGGTGCACCTGGGAATCCTGGTCCTCCAGTAATCCCTGGAAGACCCATAAATCCTTTGACACCTGCAAGATGAAGAAAAAAGTGTCACCCACACGTTTGCTTCAGACAGTGGCTGGCTGGCAGAGCTTTCATGAATACAGAATCCTGTACTGCAACACCTTGTGATATTATTTCATAAATCAACATGCAGCCTCTTACCCCCTGACACAGATAAAATTATCACTATCATTGTCAGAAAGTCAAGGAAGTAAGAAGCACCCTATGTATCAACACTAAAATTAAGGTTTGTGACCACAGCACTTAGGGGCAGCAACAAAACATACTTTTGCAAATTTGATCAAGATCATGAATTTGTATTTACACAATGGACCCTCCTTTCATTGTCCCCCTGAGTTCAGTCTGGTTCCTGCGCATGTCACAATCACATTATTATAATATTAATCCTATTACTCATTATGCAGTTCTCATGACTAGTATACTCATGAGCTTTTCTTATGTGGCTTAGGCACCTTTTTCCCCACTCACTTATATTTAGCTTAATTTATCTAAATTAGCTTTCAGTTTAATGACTACTGATCTAGTTGCATTTGGAGTGTCCAGATGTATAAATTCCAGGGTACTAGCCATGCCTGAACATTTAGGCAGGTAAGGTGTTATTTATTATTCCATTAAAAGTTAAGGACTAGTGAAGCATTTTTCCTGTGCTGGCTACATTGCAATCGCTACAAAGGATATTAATGATGGAGTATAGCAGTAATGCTATATGGTCATATAGCATGAATAATTGCAGTCGTAAAAAGAGCCATTTTGATTACAAGCTTAAATTATTCCTAACTGTCACTATTTTTATATATTATAGTATCATATGATTTTCAAGGAAGAAGTTATCTCAGACAATCAAAAATACAGAAAATAGAGAAATGAAAATATTTTATTAGCATTAATTTCAGAAAACAGATGCACTGGATCTCAAGGATCAACATGTATCATTATGTGTGCAGTTATGGTAATGGCAGAGGAAACCTTGGTCATAACTTAGGTAGGTTTATAATTTATGCAGGTACTTTTTAAACCTGCCTTTCACTGAATACCTGGTGATGTTCAAAATAACGTTCTGGTAACTTTCAAAATATTAGCCCAAAATCCAGGCCTTGAAAAGGGAAATAAAATCCACCCAAAATAAAAAAAATAATAAAAAATAGCTTCTAAAATATTTTTGAGCACAATTGTAATATTTCTGTTTAAGAATTCTTACTTTTCTTTGCAATATTTTTATTCACTGGTCTTATCAGCATACTATTTTCTATTTCTCATCCCCAAAAATGGTCTATATTTGGAACAAAACAAAGAATTATTTGATGGTAACTGCTATGGCTTTCAAAGAGCAGCTTTTGAAACTGCTGATTTAGAATTCTCAGAAAAGTTTCAAAGTTAATACAGAGAATGTAGTGCTGCTGCTGGAGCTGAGTTCTGTTCTAAGCACTGAGGTAATATTATCTTTACTGTCCATGTGATATTGTAATTCTCAATATACATATTCCATACCTGGTAGACCAGGTGTTCCTTCAGATCCATCAAGACCTGGGGGACCCTGGACACCAGCATCTCCTTTTTCTCCTTTTAAACCCATTCTTCCATGAACTCCTAAAACAAAGTTTCATTTAAAAAAATACTACATAACATCTTAGAATAAAAAGTTTTATGAATTTAAAGTACTATAACTCTTAGAGCTAACTAAGTGGAGAATAGGATTTTCATAAGCAAGAAACAAGCTCACAGTTAATGCTTCTGTATTTTTCATATGGAGACAAAAGGAAGTTTCCTGAAAGCTTACATAGGAAAATGTGTACACAAAAGACCAGACAACATTAGTTTTGCAGTATTGTACACAATATTCTTCTGACAATCAAGTATTTCTGAGCAGACTCAACTTCTTTGAAATCCAGCATCTAGTTGGTAAGCACACCCATTTCTGTGCTCACTGGCTACTAAATGTATAAACACTCGAATGTATAGCGTATGTATATAAGCCTCCTAGTACTACTGACATATTATTACTGGTTTAACATTACACCAGCAGGTTTTCAAGGAATATGGACTTGTTGAATTAAAAATATATATTCAGTGTATTATTGAACTATCCCACAAATAAAAAGGCAGTTACAGTGTTCAGTAATAATAATTTCAAAGCCATGCAAATACTGCCAGTAGTACAGTCCATTTCTTCCATGTTATAGAGTTCACTGGAACTGCAATGTACAATGTGACAACCCTAATTGGTTTTGAATAACAGAACAATGCATGCGTACCTTTTAAACCTCGTTCTCCTTTATTCCCAACATCAATCAAGGTCTCAGATGGTCCAGGAAAACCTTTATCACCTTGTTCGCCTTTTGCTCCAAGAAATCCTTTTCTTCCCTTTAGTCCTGGGAAGCCAGAAGAACCTACAAGAAAATATAATTAAATTTTCTAAAGAAACCTGGCTAGATGCTAGCATAAGTGAAGCAATGAAACTCCTGTCTTCAAGGGCAGCTACATATGCAAATATACATCCCCACCACACATTCCAATTATCCCAGTGATTGGTGTCATTAAGAAGCCTAAACAAGATTATTAATTACTCCAATCATCAATAAAACATCTATGAGCACAGATTATGGCAAGAAAGAGTTAATTATTTCTTATACTGAATATATGTATAATCTTATATCTGTTGAATAGATAATACTGATATTAGATGAATGGGATGGAAAAAAATAAAGCAAAAAAGCTCTCTGCTCTTTATTTATCAGATTACCAGCCACTTTTACACATGCCAAAGAAATAGAAAAGGTGGCAATTCAAAACTGCTAAAAATATTAAATAATGTAGCAATTCAGCCTGTAGACTGCATATATACAGAAGCCAAACACTTACCAAGACTCAAAGAAATTCTAGGATGACACATGTACTCAAGCATGAAAGCATACATCAAGAAGAATCACAAGATTAACTTTAGTATAGAAGTCTCTATAATCTAAATAAAAATGAAGGCAAATACTATGGCCACTTGCCTCTGATACCCGGGTTGCCTGGTCTTCCAATAATGCCAGGGGGTCCAGGAATTCCTAACAGGCCCATTATACCTGGCTCTCCCCTTGAGCCTGTGGAATTGAAGTAACAGCAACATATTTGCTAGTACTTGATTAGTGAGGCAGAACATTACTTTAGAAAACTACACATCTGCCTATCATTTAAATATCTAATTGCTTACATTTTCTTATATATATTGATCTCTGTAGCATGCTGTCCAAGCCAGCTTTCCAGTTGTTAACCGCATGAACAGCATTTATACACACAGTAAACTCCAGACTACCTTAGATTAGTAGCTGCAACAACTTCTATCAATGAATGAAACAACTGTTAGGGAGAATAATGTGTTTGAGATATCCACACAGGGATGGGAGATCTGTTATAGGTTGTATGGGAAAGACATTCCTTTCTTGGCTCAGGAGTTGAAGACTAGCTAGGACATGACAACTCCCCTCAAATGACATCAGAAGTATCAGCTTGCATAACTGAGTTAAGTGATACATGATTATCATTTGGTTTATAGTTTATATATATAAAAAATTATGTACCATCTCCTTCCCACAGAATAATGAACGATTTGATACTAATGAAAAATCTGTGAGAGATAGGGAGCGTTACATAACAGATTTTACTCTACAAATCAAATTTGAACACATATCTAAAAAACAGACAAACAAACAAAATCCTATAGGGTTTAACTATGTTATTTATAGTTAGCTCTAATTAAGGTGACAGAGTTTGATCTGATTCAACTCTGTCAGCCTCAAGATCCGAACTTTCTTTTTAAGGAAAAAAAGACAGCATTAACAAGCTATTTGTTTGAAAATGGATGCTGAGAAAGAACTAAATACCCTTCCATTAGGCTGGGGAGTTGCTTTGAATGTCAACCATTTAATTTCCTACTGCAAGGACATTACTGTACAAAAACCAATGTAAGGTACCCCTTTATTCTCAGAAGACTTACAGAAAAATCAGTACTATGTCATAACAGCTTCAAGATATGCTTGTCATTTAAGGAATGATGATTCATTTTACAGATAGTTCTTAATATATATGAAAGCTGTTGATGGAAAAATATGTTGGCATATTCAGTTTGGAAAAGCATGACTGACTTTTTTTCAGAGACTGAATTTCTACATCAAAACAAGTATTTGGGAAATCCTTACCTGGCACACCAGAGATTCCTGGCCTTCCAGACTGTCCCTTGGGGCCAGGTATTCCTGTATTTCCATGAAGACCTATTAATCCAGGTTCCCCAGGCAGTCCGTAGATTCCTGGGATACTCAAGCCAGGAGGACCTAGTTTTCCTTTTGAGCCTTGTGAACCTCTTTCTCCTAGGAAAAATGCGTGACAGTGTAGTATGGTACAACTGTCTGAAAACTAAGCCTTCACCTCTATCTTGCCAACATAAGCATGAAACTCTTGTTGAATTCTGTATGTTTGAAGGCTAAACATTAGATCTGTAAGACAACATACATGTTCAGGAAATTGTGGGAGAGTTGTGGGTTGTTTGGGTTTCTTAAACAGCTGTTTTCTTCCCATCTGTGGGAAGTGCATCTCTTAAATGGGTTCACATTTTTTCACATACTATCCTATAACCAATATCTAGGAACAGCTTCAGCTCCCTCAGGCTATTGAAAAACAGAAACAAAACCCAGACCCACCCAGTCAAATTGCACAGTTGATTCAGAAGGTCCTACCCTGTGGGCCTGTAGCTCCTCGGCCACCTGGCAAACCTGGAAGGCCAATAAGACATTCAGCAGGTTTCCCTGGAAAACCTGGATCTCCAGGAACTCCAGGTGAGCCATGATCTCCTAAAAGAGAGGAAACTGGATTCACAATCATTTAAGTAGAAGTTTCAGACTTTGAGTGAGCACTGTTTGACTTGGTTTCCCTCTCCTCAAACAACTTGCTGTGCTCCTTGAGCTTATTTGACAACAGTACCTCTTAGGCCATCATCACCATCATGTCCGGCACGCCCTGGTAGGCCTGGAAGTCCTGGAAATCCAGTATCACCTTTTAAGCCAGGAATGCCATGACTTCCTGGTGAACCCAGTCTACCTGGCTCTCCAGGAATAACCATGCCTCGGTCACCCTGCAACACAGAGAGAAATCCACTATATTTTGCATGTCTGCCAAAATATTTCTCCACTGTGGGATCAGTTAACTTTTTTTATTAGGATAATTTTCTCCATTCCCTGGGGATCTTCCACATTATAACTTTTAATGGCTCCAATTCAGCAGACTGCTGGATGCTCCTTATAGACCAGCTGCAGGTTCCATACCAGAGTAATTCCTCTAGACAGCTATTGAACTCTGACTCTGAAAGCTAAGAAATTGCTACTTAGCAATGCAAGATACTTTCCTTCTTTTAGTCTTTACTGCATTGTCGATGCTTGCTGTAGCTGTGAAAAGCTTTGGATCTGTGTCTGAAAATTTGGCCTAAGTTTGTGGAAACAGAACTTTTCCTTTATTTTTATATGATAATCATATTTTTATCAAAGCATTTATTTAAATAATCAAGGTCAGCTACTGGGTTTTTTTTAATCATTCTTCTGACCATTGTTTTCCATGAAGACTGTTTTTATTGCAAATGTCCCATGTCTATTCCCTGAATCAAAAGTTTGAATTAGTTTATTTGGCTGACTGAACTGCTAGCTGCTTTGAGTACTAGCTTTGAGTACCAGCAAATCTGTATGTCCATAAAGCAGGTCACTACAGCTGAGCTTATGCCTATCACTGAAGACATACTTGGACCACAAAGGCCACTCCATATCCAGCTGTTCTGTGACATCAAATACAGATTAAATAGTAATTAAAAAAAAAAATAAAAACCACAACCTCAAACCACACACTTCACCATGTCAAAAAACACACAAGAGAATGACATTTGAGGACGCACACAAAAAAGAAAAGCCACATCTTCAAAGCACTTAGGTGCTGCCATTTTTTCAAATTGAATCCTGATTACACAGTAGTCAATAATCTTACATTTACATATGACATCAGCAGAGTAGCTTCTGTTAATCAGCAAGAGTGGCTGCAGTATTACTTGCTACCTGCTTTCTTTATGTTTGAATTCAGTGGAGCACTTAAATGCACAAATAATTGTCACTGATCTCCATCAATTATGTGCTTAACTGCAATTTCTGAATAGCTATCTCTTCAGAAGCTATGGCCTTGCTTTTTCCTGTGAGGAATGTAATATTCTCCTTGTGCTCTAAAAACTGAAGAACCAAAGCATCCCCAATACTTTGAGCTCTGAAGGCCAGTATCTGAATTTAAAATTTTGGCTTGAGCCTTGTTTTATATAAAGAATTTAATTTCATAGCTTGCGTGTCACTGGTCAGAAAATATAAAAACTCCTGTATTCCTTACACTTAACTTATTTACTCAGTGTCACATTTAATGACTGGGACCTATGGAAAAGTCTGTACTATCTTTCTAACCAAACCTTTTCTCCTGGTTGTCCTAGGTTTCCAGCTCGGCCTGTATCTCCAATCTTTCCTTCACAACCTGGTGATCCTTTGCCTCCTGCAAGTCCTTTATCTCCTGCAAAAGGAATTAAATGACAAGTGACCATGACAAGTGCAAGGTCCTACACCTGGGTTGGAGCAATCCCAGGCACAGCTACAGGTTAGGCAGAGAAGAGAGAGCAGCCCTGTGGAGAAGGACTTGCGGATATTGGTCTATGAGAAACTGAACATGAGCCAGCTTCAGTGTGTGCTCACAGCCCAGAAAGCCAATCATATCCTGGGCTGCATCAAAAGGAGAGTTACCAGCAGGTCAAAGGAGGTGATCCTGCCCCTCTGCTCTGCTCTCGTGAGACCACACATGGAGCACTGTGTGCAGTTCTGGTGTCCTCAACATAAAAAGGACATGGAGCTGTTGGAACAAGTCCAGAGGAGGGCCATGAGGATGATCAGGGGACTGGAGCACCTCCCATGTGAAGATAGGCTGGGGAAGTTGGGGCTGTTCAGCCTGGAGAAGAGAAGGCTGCATGGAGACCTCATAGCAGCCTCCCAGTATCTGAAGGGGGCCTATAGGGATGCTGGGGAGGGACTCTTCCTTAGGGACTGTAGTGACAGAACAAGGGGTAATGGGCTCAAACTTAAACAGGGGAAGTTCAGATTGAATATAAGGAAGAAGTTCTTTTCTGTTAGGGTGGTGAGATGCTGGAATGGGTTGGCCAGGGAGGTTGTGAATGCTCCATCCCTGGCAGTGTTCAAGGCCAGGTTGGATGAAGCCTTGGGTGACATGGTTGTGTGAGGTGTCCCTGCCCATGGCAGGGGGGATTGGAACTAGATAATCTTAAGGTCCTTTCCAAACCTAACTATTTTGATTCTATGATTCTAAATGGCAGTACAGATGCTGTAGTCATCACCTTATTTTACAGACGGATATTTGTATGGATGCAGTTACAAGCCTCTTACACTAAAGCAGCTGACATGTGCTGAGGACAGTGTCCTGATTTCAGATTTGATATGGCACATTGCATCTTGTTCCTTACATATTCACTCAATGTTGACTATAACACTTGGTTACTTTTTTCAAATCAGTTATGTGGGATTTTTTAAAGTGAAGCTGTTCTGATGTCAATTCCCTAGTGTTTTCTTTAACAAGCAGCTTTGTAGAAGTTTCAGCATCAGAGCTCTTTTTTTCCCCCTCTTCTTTTCTTCCCCTATCCTGACAGGGTTCTAAGAAATTTTTAGTATGTCTGGTGTCCAAAGAGAGGTATGACTTTGCATGAGAAATGGCCAAACTCTCAGCATTATAAATGCTTTCTGCTACCTGCACATTAGAGCAGGTGTTGCATTGTACAGAAACAAAATTAAAAATAAAGCACAGAAACAGCTCTTTGTAACACATATCCGAGTAAAGAGAGTCCATGTGAAGCACATTTGCCCTCAGATGAGCTGCACCTGTTCGGGCTGTATTCCAGGAAGCATCAATGTCTTAAAATATTTTCCTCCTGCCAGCTTTGATACTTGATTCTCTGAAATACTTTGACATATTTCAAACTTCCAATTTATAAGCTTCAAGGCAGTAAATCACAAGAGGTCTAAACCCACTTGTCTGTCTGACTAATAATTATTGATTTTTAGTTTATTTTATATGCTGATTGCTTTTAATGTGGACTAAAACCAAAAGTAAATGTTGCCCATTTTGTTTGTTTTTTTTTTTACCTTTTGGACCTGGGTTTCCTGGAAACCCCAGTCCTGGGAAGCCTGTGTCACCTGTTGGCCCGGGATGTCCTGGATCACCTGGCTGACCTCTTGCTCCAGCCCTACCTGTACAAAGGAAATAAGTGAACTGTGATATCCCTTAACACAGAACATCAGCTTATAAGATTAGGTGGTTTATAGTTTATCATTATTAATTAGGACACTGCTGTAGATTGTATTAGAACTTAGACACTATTTCTCTTCCAAAGCAAGTTTTTACAGTTAAAATGCTAATTGTGTCCACAGTATCAAAACAGGCATGAGCCTGTGAGTTACGTTTTAATGCAATTTGCCCAAATTCCAGACTTCTAAGAACAACTACTTGCAGATACAAATCTTCCAGTTGTTGAGAAGATACAAACACATATTGCAGGGGTAAGGCTTGGAAAAGAAACAACTGCAAGAACAGAAGCTACCATAAAGCTGCCAAGAATTTCTCCTGTGCTATCCATGGCAGCTTTAAGGACTATTGTTCTATAAAATCAAAACAAATATGCTTTATGGTTAGCCTGAATGTCATTTAGTGTCCTTCAGTGCATTAAAAAACTTCTGCAAAATTTAAAATCATCAGCAACCAATAAAATCTCACCTAGAAGCAAAGCCCAAAACCCACCCAAAAAAGGAAACTCATGTTCTTAATATCATAGAACAATGGTTAGCAACAGTCATGTCAAAAAGGAAGCAGGAAACTTAATACAGATACTTTTTTGATTGTGCACATGCAAAGCATGAGAAGGAGCAGGGGATTCAGGAAGATTACAAGTACTTTAATCTAATTTTGTTCATTCTCTTTTGAAGGTTTCAGCAGTCCCAGCATATGTTAGGAAACACTTTTGTCAAAATTATGCCAAAGGTGTCCTTCTGGATACACAAGGTGCAGCATATGCTCCAGATATTTCTGGTTCCTGGAGGAACCAAGTCATTGCGTAGGACTTCTTGGAATCTTTACCATACTGTACACCAAGGACATAGCCTTGTGTGCCCTTCCTATTCACATCCATCTCCCTTAGTTTTCTTAGTTATTTCAAAGTAATGCTAACAGTTTTTTCTGGCCAGAACAGTGAATCAAATCCCCATCAGATTATCTCTGACTTTTACTATATTAGGTGCATGTGTACTTACCAGGCACTCCTGGGGGGCCAGGTAAACCATCTGGTCCCTGAGGTCCTGGCAACCCAGGTAATGGTGCTATCCTAGTAGCCTCTCCTTTCAAACCTTTGACAAATATATAATCAAGATTACAAGACTTATAATTTGGCAGCATGAAATCTTAAACATTCAAAATTACTAGTGATCAATCTACTTGCTTAAAAATGCAGACTTCTACAGTTTTGTATTTCTGAAACTCCAACAGACTTTTAAAAGCCTTCAGATCCTGGCTTCATAAAGCAAAAGAATTTTATTGACACTGAGCCCATCTGCTTCCTTATCAGCCCTCCTGCAGTCTAGTGGAGACCCAGAAGAGACAGCACAATGTCAGCAGAAAAATGATGCAATTGAGAAATGCTTAATCTGCAAATCCATTTCTTAAAGATTTAATGGGTATTCTCTTGGAGAAAACTTGATTATATCTGCCATCCAACTTTAAATTCTTTCAGATTATGCTTGCCTATAAATACATACACTGGTATGTTTTCAGCACTCAAAAATGATCAAGTCCTTCATATTTCCGCTGATGACTCAGCTCACACTAATGATGACTGGATGCATATTTAAAGACTTTTTTATTTTTACATGTTGAGGACAGTCAAGCACCAGAAGAGGTTACACAGAAATGTCCTTGGAGGATTTCAAGGCTCAACTGGATAATGCCTTGAGCAACTTGGTCTCATCTCACAGTTGACACTGCTCCTAGCAGAAATTTGGACTGAAGACCTCATAAGGGTCCCCTCCAACCTCAATTGTGTTATGACCCTCAGACTTTCACTATTATCTTCAGTGCGACCAAACTTGGAACAACACTATGGAAGTCTCATAACAAGGAAACCTTCCCATGTTTCACTGGTTTTGACTTCATCACTGTCTGCAATTTCAACCAAGTACCCTGTAACATAGGTAAAACATGGTAATATAGGAAGTTACAAACCAGCTTCTCCAGGTAATCCAGGTGGACCAGGTATTCCTTTAGAGCCTTTGAAACCTCTTATTCCTTGTAGTCCATATCCTGGCAGTCCAGGAAACCCCATCTCTCCAGGAAGCCCAAGACTGCCAGGCAGTCCAGGTAGTCCTCTGTCTCCTTTTGAACCAGCCAGTCCCTATTAATGATTACACACATGTGTATACCAAGCACTACATGGTTTTTACACCAGCTTTCATAACAAAATGCCTGATTCCCTGTCTGACTATACTTTAGTAACAGAGTGGATCTGCTAACTAAAGAGGAATTTTTCCTCTGATTAGTTGTGATTAAAAGAATATAAATTTTAATATCAAGGATTAAAAATAGATGGTTAGTAAGAAGGAAATAGTACAAATAAATAAAGCAGCTTGATTTTTCAGTCACTGTGACATTATACCATTATACACTTTTGGTTTTTAAAACAAGTCTGGTGAAAAACACAAAGGAAAAAAAAACAGAACAAACAACATCTCAGCTCTGATGCTGTTTGAATACTGTGTAGTCAGGTTTAGAGACAGTTATATCTGAATCACTTTAACAGTTTTTAAGCCAACATGCACAATAATGTTACTTTTTGTTTCTGCTGAACAAAGAGCTCTGCCCTAACTCATTTTATGGTCAGTCCTCCTAGCTTTTGTGGTTTCTTCCAGCCCTGACTCAAGATTAACTCCTACAGACTGAACAGGAACTACTTGAAACACTATCTCCTTTTAAGCATTATAAGTAGTCAGAAAAACTGGTTTGGTTTTTGGGTTTTTTGGTTTGGTGGGGTTTTTTTGGCTTTTCTTGGGGGGGCGGCAGGGGCTTGTTTTTTTTTTTTTATTTTATTCATCACAGGAATCCAAGATAATGCTCCAATGTAAATATCCAGGCTAACACCAGAAAAGACTGCTCAGGTTTTTCAGCAACATATACCTATAATAACCTCACCTTTCTCTGGTATTATAAGACTATTTATTCTCATTCTTTCATACACGTTGGTTTTGCATACTGGTTGCTGTAGTTGAGCATAGTGCTCCTCAGGTAGAGGATTTTCACTTAAAGTATCTGAACAGATAAAACAGGCTGCTGTACAAGATATAAATACTGATTTAGCCTTTCATGAATTCTGTATTAATTGTAAAGAGTGCATACTCACTTCTTCACCTTTGGAACCTTTCGATCCTTTAGAGCCAGGTCTTCCCACAAATCCACTTGAACCTTTTCTTCCTTTGTCGCCCATAGCCCCTGGATCTCCTCGATCACCTTTTGGCCCTTCTGGATACACATATCCAGGCTCACCTTTTGATCCTTTATATCCTTGACGTCCCTTAAAACCTGGAGGTCCCTGCAACAGAGTAATCAAAAGATATTCAATGCTAGACATGTCAGCTGTGTGGTTCAGTAGATACGCTGGAGGGAAGGAATGCTATCCAGAGGGACCTTGACATGCTTGTGAGGTGGGCTGATGCCAACCTCATGAAGTTTAATCAAGTTCAAGGTCCTATACCTGGATTGGAGCAATCCCAGGCACGGCTACAGGTTGGGCAGAGAGGAGATTCAGAGCAGCCCTGCAGAGAAGGACCTGGGGGTGGTGGTTGATGAGAAAATGAACATGAGCGGACTACAGTGTGCACTTGCAGCCCAGAAAGCCAACCGTGTCCTGGGCTGCATCAAAAGGAGCGTGACC